>CM054059.1:456550092-456673580 GCA_028641055.1 Alopecurus myosuroides
TGTGACGCCCCGCGATCGGGCACTATGCAGATTTCAGCATTCCGCCAAAATCCACATAATAACCGATTCCAGGTTGCCACTTGTGATAACATTACAACAGTTCACGAATAATCCACAACAACAACAGAAATGATATATACAAGATGACTCAAACGAGTCAGGGATACAACTGATACGATACAAAGATCCAAATAACAGCGGAAGAAACAACATAGCGTCCGGCTATTGACAAGATACAAATTGGACTAAGAGTCCTGAAGATAACCGAGAGCGTCCAATCCCTGCCCAGGCCAAGCCGGAGGGATTCCCAAACTAACGTCGTCAGACTTCAAACCTGTTGACTGCAATGTTGAATATGCAGCCACGAAAAAGGATTCGTGGGTCAGTACGGTTAAGTACTGGCAAGTGGATAAAACCATACTCACAAGATACCGGCATAGCCAGTCATCACAAGATACAAATACTTTGGGTTCAACGGAAAAGGAAGGGATTATTGCAAATAAGCGGCAGCGGGCTGCACTAACTAACTACAGAGACTCGAAACAACTTCCGGCTAAAAGAGGGGGATAAGATAGCGTATCGAAACCAACTACAACTACTCACCAAACAAACCCATCCAATGTTACCCCCTACTAAGGAAGCAACCCAAGGATAACTCACCACTGTTGGATTAAGGATGATCAAGTTGTTGTGTCAATAAGACTACTTACTAGTCAAGTTATCATTAGTTAGGTGTAAGTTGTTCTGAGTACTTGTTAGCCAGTACTTTCACCAAGTCAACCATAACCGCGGAAAACACGGCTTCTCGAGAAGATTTAACCCTGCAGGGGTGCACCAATTTGGCCGTACACGTAAGAATAACCCGCCAGACGGGGGATCAACCCACCAAGCGAGGTACTCAACACAACCCAACTCTGCTTCGCATCAAGCCCAAAGCACCACGTGCTGTGCGTGCGCGGCTAATCGAGCCCCCACGAAGAAAAGGGGACCCTCATAGCACTGGAAGACCACGCCGCCCTAAATGCCGACTACAAAAGTTCCACCCCCTGGCCTCGGGTTCGCACCTGCATATGCATTGCATCAAATGGAAAGCCCGAACTAAGTGTGGCGATTTGGACGAGATGCGAATCGAATCAAGTTGAGGGGGGCGCCCATACTCGCTTCCCACATGCGGTTAGTGCGCTCATCATGGATCAGTAGACAAGACCCTTTTCCTAATTAGGGTCGACACTAGCAGGCTTCAAAACCACTTAGGGCCTCCTGCCGGTGCCTTATCATCAAAGTATTATTACCATTAGCCTTAACAGGATTGATTGATTAACATCGAGCCCCCAGAACGATAATAAAGATAGTAAAAGAAGTAACCGACAACAGACTCGAGCAAAAGCAACCCTAAGCATGCAGCTACGACACGAAGGCCAACGAGGTAAACAATCAACAGTTAATAGGAAGTTGAAGGAAAGGCTATATCATGGCTGCAAGGTAAACATACGATAGGATCGAGACACAAGCATCGAAGCAAAGGCTAGAATAAGAACAACGGAAAGAATCGGTAACAAGTGATGAAAGGCAGCCATTTGGCAGCAAGTGAGTATACTTGCCTGGAATCCAGCAAGTAGAGGTACATCCACAGAACTTGCCGTTGCTCACATCATCTCAACGTCCTATCCGGGAAGAAGCAACGAACCTCGAACAAACACCGAATGCAACAATTACTACTACGGCAAAAAGATCCAGCATGATCAAGATATGGATGCATGACAATTTAATGGATGCATAGAAATAAACTAGTTGACATGATAACATGTTTAAAATGGACCCATATGCAATTTGAGTTGCATATGAAAAGCCCATGAATTAAGGTTGAAATAGTTGTTTTACAACTAACCAATCGGTGAAAGTGGATTAGCATGATGCATGGATGATGAAAACAGAAAAATAACAACAATAGAAACAATTGGAATTAAGGTGTACCAATTTTGGAATTTTAGTTATTAAGTCAAGCAATTTTGGTTCCTTAAAGGTGTCACACAAGCATTTGGTATTTTCATCAAGTTAAATTGTTCAAAACAGATAACAAAGTTCATATTTGATTAGAACACAAAATTTTAGGTGGATTACATGTTTCAATTATTGAAAAAGGAATTACACTGATTTAATTATGAATTAAACAAGAGTAAACAAGTTTTAATTGAGTTTAATTCAAGTGTGAATATTATTTGTTCAAAACATAAATTCAAATTCATATTTGAAGAGGTTATGTTTTTCTGGTTTGAAAACATATTTTATTAGTTCAAAAATAATTTAATTTGAGCAAGTTATTAATTTAGCAATTTTAAATGAATTAAACAAGGTTTAAATTATTTAACCACTTTTAATTATTCAAAACAGGAAACAAAGTTTATATTTGAAAAGGTGGTTCAATTTGGCATGGAAAACATATTTTACTTGTTGGAAAACAATTTCAAATGATTTAGTTAAGCATATTACCAATTTTAAATGCATTAATTAAGAGGTGAAGCAAATATCCAATTTAATTGTTGCAAACTAGAAAACAAAGTTGATATTCAAGTGTGGCATGTGATTTTGGATGAAATTCATGTTTTGAGTATTTAATTTGGAGCAACCATTTGAAAGTTATTAATTATGCCATTTAGTTTGTCATCTTTAGGAATGATTAAATAACATTAATTTTAATTGCCCAAAATGCAACACAAAGTGGATAAACAGAAAGTACATTGAATTTGGACTGAAAAACATATTTTATTTGTGTTATTTGAATTAAGTATGAATTACTTATGGAATTAACCAAATTTTAAATGAATTGTTTGAATTTGCAATTTGAATGCATTTGAATTATTCAAAACAGATTACAAATGGTTTAAATAGATAGATAATTTAATTTGGTTTAACAAACATATTTTATTTATCTTAATTGGATTTGTAATTTGAAAGTTATTCACATTTTCATTTTAGGGGCCAAAATGTGATAGCAGGGACTTAAAGAAAGAAAAGGAATTGCAGAGGGGCCCCTGGGGCGTTTTTCACCCAGGGCAACCCAGCCTGGGCCTCTGCGGCACGGGCCCGGTGCCACGCGGGGTGCCAACGAGGCGCGGTGAGACCACGCTGGCCACCACGGTCGCTGACCGGTGGGGCCAGCTGCGGCCGCGCGGAAAAGACCAAAAAGGGTGGGGTTTTCGCCTCCCCGAGGGTTCGATCCCGTGACCTGAAGCTAGCGCGCAAGGAACGGCACCAGTGCGCTGTCGCTGAGTTGTTGTCAGGTAAGGGAGTGCGACTGAATATGAGGCCACCCCTTCGCTGCTAACTGAAATTCGACAGGGCGTTTCGTTCTCTGAACCTGACGGGAACGAAACCGGCGATCGCCTGCGGCAGTACAAGGAGGCGCACGACGGTGGTGGGGTGCTCGCGATGTGTGCGTGTGCTTGCAGTGCATGGGCATGTGGAGACGGACAACAAGGAGCGGAAGGGGGGAGAGGAGAGCGGGAGGCGATACCTGCTGTCGATGGCGACGGTGGACGTGCAGCAGCGGGGGAGGTTTTCCCGTCGACGGCGCGGCCACCACGGCGACTCCCAGCAAGCCGCGAGGAAACGGGGAGGTGGACGGAGCCACCACGGCCCCATTCCCGGCATCGGAGGGACCTCGAGGTGACCGTGGCGGTGGGCGATGGGGAGGCAGTGGTCTCTGTATCTCTCTCGCAGGTACAGAGGTTCAGAGACTGAGGAGATGGGGGGATCAAGGGAAGATGGCGGCGCTAGCTGGAGGCGGAGGGGCTTAGGGCTAGCGAGCAGAGGGGAAGGCGTGGTTTTATGGAGAGGTGGAGCTCGGTACGGCAGGGCATCGAGGAGGGGGGAGAAGGATCTCACGGTGGAGGTGCAGTCGTACCATTGCTGACGGAAGCGAGGAGGAAGACGCCAACTCGAAGGGGTATGGGCCAGAAGTGGTGGGCTGAGGGAAAGAGGATGGGCTGGCTGCCTCTGCTCACCTCTCCCTTTTCTATTTTTTTCCTTCTCTTTTTTTTGCTTGTAAGAAAAGAATAGGAAAGAAAGAAAGAATGGCTTGGGGTTTTTATTTTATTTGATGAACATTGTTTATTATTTGCAAAACAGCAATAACAAGGTGGTTTAAAATTATTTTCAACAATTTGAATTACTAATTTGATATTAAATTGTTAGGTGACTTTCAAATAGGGTTTGGTTTGGACTTTTGGAAATAAACAAATTTTATTTATTAAGTTCAAAACATTATTGAATTTAATTTGTTTGCAAGATTTTAATTTTTAAACTCCCATTTGAAATATTGCCAAGTAGGATTGATTTGATTTGAATTTTGTTATTTGAATTTTACCATTAGGGTTTTTTAACAAAAGGGAAAATTTTATTAACAAGCAATTTTAAATAAATCAACTTCCAACTATTTGAAAACAATTGAGTTGTTGTAGTTTGCAATTTTTAAATTGGAAATTTTGAACAAGGTGTGAAAGTTTAATTTGGTTTGAGTTTTGAGTTGTTTTGAAAACAGAATGCCATGCTTATGTGATGCATGTGATGCAAGCAAAAGAAAACAAACAACTTTACTAAGGGGGAACACCCCAGGTGTTACAGACGACACCACTAACAAGGGATTGCGCCCTCGCAATCCACCTGCTAACCCGGGAGGGGAAAGAAGTTCAACTATCGATTCTTCATGCTTCCAGCTGATCTCCTCGACACCACTAACAAGGGCTTCTCGACACCACTAACAAGGGATTCTTGCTCGGAGTGATGACGATGTTCTTCCACCAGGAATCTTCCGATGATCGAACCTATTAGGTTAAAGGCTCAGAAAGCGTCCACCCACGTAGGATCCTAACACTTTGAAAGATAGACAAGGGGGGAAGACTCCAAAACAAATAAGATGGGGGAAAATAGAATAGGGATAAGGAGAAAACAAGAATCCTATTGAGATGTTTCCAAAATAGTTTAGCAGAAATAGTTTTTGACATTCTAGAAACAACGACCGTTATCTAGGTTACCCTACAGGCTTTGCGGACCCGTTGCTTCGATAACCATTCGTATCGAAACAATCTCGGGAATCGGAACCAAGGCTCTGATACCATTTGTGACGCCCCGCGATCGGGCACTATGCAGATTTCAGCATTCCCGCCAAAATCCACATAATAACCGATTCCAGGTTGCCACTTGTGATAACATTACAACAGTTCACGAATAATCCACAACAACAACAGAAAAGATATATACAAGATGACTCAAACGAGTCAGGGATACAACTGATACAATACAAAGATCCAAATAACAGCGGAAGAAACAACATAGCGTCCGGCTATTGACAAGATACAAATTGGACTAAGAGTCCTGAAGATAACCGAGAGCGTCCAATCCCTGCCCAGGCCAAGCCGGAGGGATTCCCAAACTAACGTCGTCAGACTTCAAACCTGTTGACTGCAATGTTGAATATGCAGCCACGAAAAAGGATTCGTGGGTCAGTACGGTTAAGTACTGGCAAGTGGATAAACCATACTCACAAGATACCGGCGTAGCCAGTCATCACAAGATACAAATACTTTGGGTTCAACGGAAAAGGAAGGGATTATTGCAAATAAGCGGCAGCGGGCTGCACTAACTAACTACAGAGACTCGAAACAACTTTTGGCTAAAAGAGGGGGATAAGATAGCGTATCGAAACCAACTACAACTACTCACCAAACAAACCCATCCAATGTTACCCCCTACTAAGGAAGCAACCCAAGGATAACTCACACTGTTGGATTAAGGATGGATCAAGTTGTTGTGTCAATAAGACTACTTACTAGTCAAGTTATCATTAGTTAGGTGTAAGTTGTTCTGAGTACTTGTTAGCCAGTACTTTCACCAAGTCAACCATAACCGCGGAAAACACGGCTTCTCGAGAAGATTTAACCCTGCAGGGGTGCACCAATTTGGCCGTACACGTAAGAATAACCTGCCAGACGGGGGATCAACCCACCAAGCGAGGTACTCAACACAACCCAACTCTGCTTCGCATCAAGCCCAAAGCACCACGTGCTGTGCGTGCGCGGCTAATCGAGCCCCCACGAAGAAAAGGGGGACCCTCATAGCACTGGAAGACCACGCCGCCCTAAATGCCGACTACAAAAGTTCCACCCTGGCCTCGGGTTCGCACCTGCATATGCATGCATCAAATGGAAAGCCCGAACTAAGTGTGGCGATTTGGACGAGATGCGAATCGAATCAAGTTGAGGGGGGCGCCCATACTCGCTTCCCACATGCGGTTAGTGCGCTCATCATGGATCAGTAGACAAGACCCTTTTCCTAATTAGGGTCGACACTAGCAGGCTTCAAAACCACATAGGGCCTCCTGCCGGTGCCTTATCATCAAATTATTATTACCATTAGCCTTAACAGGATTGATTGATTAACATCGAGCCCCCAGAACGATAATAAAGATAGTAAAAGAAGTAACCGACAACAGACTCGAGCAAAAGCAACCCTAAGCATGCAGCTACGACACGAAGGCCAACGAGGTAAACAATCAACAGTTAATAGGAAGTGGAAGGAAAGGCTATATCATGGCTGCAAGGTAAACATACGATAGGATCGAGACACAAGCATCGAAGCAAAGGCTAGAATAAGAACAACGGAAAGAATCGGTAACAAGTGATGAAAGGCAGCCATTTGGCAGCAAGTGAGTATACTTGCCTAGAATCCAGCAAGTAGAGGTACATCCACAGAACTTGCCGTTGCTCACATCATCTCAACGTCCTATCCGGGAAGAAGCAACGAACCTCAAACAAACACCGAATGCAACAATTACTACTACGGCAAAAAGATCCAGCATGATCAAGATATGGATGCATGACAATTTAATGGATGCATAGAAATAAACTAGTTGACATGATAACATGTTTAAATGGACCCATATGCAATTTGAGTTGCATATGAAAAGCCCATGAATTAAGGTTGAAATAGTTGTTTTACAACTAACCAATAGGTGAAAGTGGATTAGCATGATGCATGGATGATGAAAACAGAAAAATAACAACAATAGAAACAATTGGAATTAAGGTGTACCAATTTTGGAATTTTAGTTATTAAGTCAAGCAATTTTGGTTCCTTAAAGGTGTCACACAAGCATTTGGTATTTTCATCAAGTTAAATTGTTCAAAACAGATAACAAAGTTCATATTTGATTAGAACACAAAATTTTAGGTGGATTACATGTTTCAATTATTGAAAAAGGAATTACACTGATTTAATTATGAATTAAACAAGATTAAACAAGTTTTAATTGAGTTTAATTCAAGTGTGAATATTATTTGTTCAAAACATAAATTCAAATTCATATTTGAAGAGGTTATGTTTTTCTGGTTTGAAAACATATTTTATTAGTTCAAAAATAATTTAATTTGAGCAAGTTATTAATTTAGCAATTTTAAATGAATTAAACAAGGTTTAAATTATTTAACCACTTTTAATTATTCAAAATAGGAAACAAAGTTTATATTTGAAATGGTGGTTCAATTTGGCATGGAAAACATATTTTACTTGTTGGAAAACAATTTCAAATGATTTAGTTAAGCATATTACCAATTTTAAATGCATTAATTAAGAGGTGAAGCAAATATCCAATTTAATTGTTGCAAACTAGAAAACAAAGTTGATATTCAAGCGTGGCATGTGATTTTGGATGAAATTCATGTTTTGAGTATTTAATTTGGAGCAACCATTTGAAAGTTATTAATTATGCCATTTAGTTTGTCATCTTTAGGAATTATTAAATAACTTTAATTTTAATTGCCCAATATGCAACACAAAGTGGATAAACAGAAAGTACATTGAATTTGGACTGAAAAACATATTTTATTTGTGTTATTTGAATTAAGTATGAATTACTTATGGAATTAACCAAATTTTAAATGAATTGTTTGAATTTGCAATTTGAATGCATTTGAATTATTCAAAACAGATTACAAATGGTTTAAATAGATAGATAATTTAATTTGGTTTAACAAACATATTTTATTTATCTTAATTGGATTTGTAATTTGAAAGTTATTCACATTTTCATTTTAGGGGCCAAAATGTGATAGCAGGGACTTAAAGAAAGAAAAAGGAATTGCAGAGGGGCCCCTGGGGCGTTTTTCACCCAGGGCAACCCAGCCTGGGCCTCTGCGGCGCGGGCCCGGTGCCACGCGGGGTGCCAACGAGGCGCGGTGAGACCACGCTGGCCACCACGGTCGCTGACCGGTGGGGCCAGCTGCGGCCGCGCGGAAAAGACCAAAAAGGGTGGGGTTTTCGCCTCCCCGAGGGTTCGATCCCGTGACCTGAAGCTAGCGCGCAAGGAACGGCACCAGTGCGCTGTCGCTGAGTTGTTGTCAGGTAAGGGAGTGCGACTGAATATGAGGCCACCCCTTCGCTGCTAACTGAAATTCGACAGGGCGTTTCGTTCTCTGAACCTGACGGGAACGAAACCGGCGATCGCCTGCGGCAGTACAAGGAGGCGCACGACGGTGGTGGGGTGCTCGCGATGTGTGCGTGTGCTTGCAGTGCGTGGGCGTGTGGAGACGGACAACAAGGAGCGGAAGGGGGGAGAGGAGAGCGGGAGGCGATACCTGCTGTCGATGGCGACGGTGGACATGCAGCAGCGGGGGAGGTTTTCCCGTCGACGGCGCGGCCACCACGGCGACTCCCAGCAACCCGCGAGGAAACGGGGAGGTGGACGGAGCCACCACGGCCCCATTCCCGGCATCGGAGGGACCTCGAGGTGACCGTGGCGGTGGGCGATGGGGAGGCAGTGGTCTCTGTATCTCTCTCGCAGGTACAGAGGTTCAGAGACTGAGGAGATGGGGGGGATCAAGGGAAGATGGCGGCGCTAGCTGGAGGCGGAGGGGCTTAGGGCTAGCGAGCAGAGGGGAAGGCGTGGTTTTATGGAGAGGTGGAGCTCGGTACGGCAGGGCATCGAGGAGGGGGGAGAAGGATCTCACGGTGGAGGTGCAGTCGTACCATTGCTGACGGAAGCGAGGAGGAAGACGCCAACTCGAAGGGGTATGGGCCAGAAGTGGTGGGCTGAGGGAAAAAGGATGGGTTGGCTGCCTCTGCTCACCTCTCCCTTTTCTACTTTTTTCCTTCTCTTTTTTTTTGCTTGTAAGAAAAGAATAGGAAAGAAAGAAAGAATGGCTTGGGGTTTTTATTTTATTTGATGAACATTGTTTATTATTTGCAAAACAGCAATAACAAGGTGGTTTAAAATTATTTTCAACAATTTGAATTACTAATTTGATATTAAATTGTTAGGTGACTTTCAAATAGGGTTTGGTTTGGACTTTTGGAAATAAACAAATTTTATTTATTAAGTTCAAAACATTATTGAATTTAATTTGTTTGCAAGATTTTAATTTTTAAACTCCCATTTGAAATATTGCCAAGTAGGATTGATTTGATTTGAATTTTGTTATTTGAATTTTACCATTAGGGTTTTTTAACAAAAGGGAAAATTTTATTAACAAGCAATTTTAAATAAATCAACTTCCAACTATTTGAAAACAATTGAGTTGTTGTAGTTTGCAATTTTTAAATTGGAAATTTTGAACAAGGTGTGAAAGTTTAATTTGGTTTGAGTTTTGAGTTGTTTTGAAAACAGAATGCCATGCTTATGTGATGCATGTGATGCAAGCAAAAGAAAACAAACAACTTTACTAAGGGGGAACACCCCAGGTGTTACAAGGCGACTCACATTCCAGGTCTACCAGCAGGGCTCCCAGCTTGACCTTCCAATCGGTCTCGTCTGAGATATGCTTGTCATGGATGCGGCGCGATTCCGAGATCTGGGTATCAAGAGCGAGTTCTGGTCCTTCAGCATTTGGATCTCCAGCTCGAGTGCTCGCTTCTCGGCATTGGATCTCCTCTCAAACTCCTGCTTCTCGTTGACGTGGTTGATGGCGGTTTGGAGTGCAGCTTGGAGATCGAGTTGGAGCTTCTCGTATTCCTCCCTCTCGACGGTGCGCTCTTGCTCTATCTCGGCTTCTCGAGTTCGCAACTGGTGTTGTACCTCAGCAGGCATGAGGCAGTGCAAGTGTTGCTCCCGGAAATTTTTGTACTCTTCTGCGAGAAGAACGGCATTGTCAGCAGGGTAGCCAAGTAGGAAGATACAATTGCAGAGGAGAAGTAGGGAGGCTCACCTTCCAGAGTAGAGATCTTACTCTGGGCAGAGGCAGCGAAAACTTCGCAGTCTTGGTGCCTGTCCACCAGAGCCTTGAGCTCACCTGCAGAGAAGACAACAGTTTAGCAAAAAGCAAAAAACGGGCGTAAATACAAAACGCATAAACCGAGATGCTAAAAGCTTACCTTCTATCGTAGAGAGATGGAGAGTGCGGTCCAGGGCCTGCTGCTCCATAGCATCTCTGTCCCTCTTGTCGGCCTCCAAAGCTTTGTTCAGCTCTCTGGTTTGGCGGTGGTTCCAGAGAAGTTGACGGAAAATCTGTGTCCTTTTTTGGACGCTATCCTGCAGAGTAGAAAGGAAAATATGAATACCGAAAGATTTGGCCCAAGTAAATGTCAACTCGGTTGAGTCTTCACCTACTCGGCCCGAATCTTGGGGACTGGGGGAATGACTAAGAGAAAAAGAGAAGAGAAAAAAGAAATCAGCAACTCGGAAAATGCAAAGAAGAAAGAGACACTTACCATATAGCTTTGGTCAAGGTCCTCGGCGTTCTTGCGCAGGACGAACAACTTTCCGGCCAAGGAGTAGCAAGGGCTGGCAACCGCCATGCCAACAGAGCCAATGTCGGTGTAACATCCCAATTTTGCTAAATTAGGGTTGTGGTGTTGTTGGCATCTCATACATGCATGAATCAAAAAATTTAAATCATGTTGAACCAATTTAAACTATGAATTAAATGGTTTGAGGAAAATCCCACAAAAAGCTCTTATTTTGGTTCCCAAAATCTTGTTCTGAAAAATATTTCAATTACACCAAAGTGACACATGGTGTTGTTGGAAATTTCATGAGCTTTTCAAAGATAAATTTTGCCAAATTTTAATCTTTCAAAAAGGCCCTCAAAAGTTGTTTCCAGTTCTGTTTTTAAAAGAGAGAAGGGCCTCTTTGTGGTTTTCTGAATTTCAGGGGGTTATGGAGGAAACCTCCTTTGTCTTCTACCTCCGACCGAAAGACAGCTGCGTGTCCATCTCCACCCGACGCCACCTCCTGCCTCTTTGACCGCGCCCCCGTGTATGGTTACCTCCCAGGACGTCGTGCCCTCCTTCTCCTCGCCCTCCCTAACCCCTCTGCTCCCTCTCTATGGTCCTCTGTTTCCTTGCGCAACGAAACCCTAACCGCCCCTAGGGCCGCCGCCGTGCGCCCATCTCCGGCCATCCCCGGTCGAACGGAGACCACCAGGAGGAGCTCCTCGACCTCCTCTACCTTCCCCTCCAAGCTCGCTTGCCGGGATGGCCTCGCAACGACGAATTCCGCCGTCGTTCTCCCGCCCGGCCGCCGGCCAAATCCACACGCCGGCGAGGATTCCGGCCGCCACTGCCTTCCCTAACCCTTCCACGAGCTCAAGCACGAGAGCCTCCCCATGGCCTCAGCTCTCCTTCTCCCCCTCGGAATCCTCCTCCCCGTTAGGACCGTGTCACCGCCGCCGCGGAAGGTCGCCGCCGGCGAAGCTCCGGCGACCATTTGGTCGTTCCGGCGCCACCCCTAGACTCCCCATGATCTTCTCTTCCTCGTGGTATAGTTTGTTTCATCGAATTTGCATCCAATTCTCCGAATTTGATAACATCTGTGAAGAATCAGTATACGGTGACGTCACCATCTCATCATGATGATGTCATCCGCCAGCTGTTATTCCATTTTGTTTTCTGAAAATGAATAATATGACCGGTGGGCCCCACTGTGTTTTAATTACTGAAAATACCTTAATCTTTAATAATGAATATCTCTTAATATGTTACTCAGAAAAATATAATAAAAATATGGAGATGATCACAAAAATGAGCTCTACCCAAAAATGCCATTTTCATGTATGTTTGACCAAGTTGAAAAATGAACATTATTTAATGCTGTTTAATTCAATTAAAAATAAAAAAATAAGTTTTTATTCAATAAAATTAGAAAAATAAAAGTTATATACCAAATTGCTCAAAATGACAAATGCAACATGTTTATGATTTTTTCAACCTCATTTGAGCTTTTAAAATTGTACTCATGTTCATAATCGCCCGAAACCCCCTCCGGGGTCTATCTCGGGCTAATTCCAGAAAAACTGCATAATTGTCATACGAACCCTAGCAACCCAACCATCATGTTTAGGGTTTTATTTCAGTGCATTAAATTGCTCATGCATACATATTGTGCATTGCATCGATGCCATGTTTGATTGTTATTCTTCTTTTCGGTGTTGTTTCCCCCTCGGTAGAACGCGACTCCGAAGAGAAGGCCAGCAATCCAATGGTGAATACTTGATCCTAACCGACAAGTCAAGCACTTATTCCTGAAGACTTCATCTGGTTTTCTTATAACCAAGGCAAGCATAACCTCTTATCTGCTCATATATGCTTTCGAACAACATTTGATCTCGTACCTTGCATTCGATTCCAAACTATTTGATGCTAGCAGACATAGTTCACCTATATACTGCATTGCCTCAATATCCTGATCCACTGCTCCAAGCCGCTATAGATTTGCTTGTGCACAACGCCAGAGCCTCATATCTGCTTTGCTTAGTCATACATGTTTGTTACCTCTGCTCCATCCGGTTGATGAATCAGAGATGCGATAACCTAGTATGATATGATGACGAGGTGAGATGAGCGCTGTGTGGTTAACTTGACTAAGGCGAGGACGGGAGGCCACTTGGGAAGTGGTTCTTGGTCCCGTACTTGCCAACGCTAGGGGTAAGGTCTCGCCGTGGAAACCAAGACTGAGCGTGCAACCACACGCGAGGCCTAACAGACCGCGCTCGACTAACTAACTTGTTTGGTTCTATCCGTGAGTCACGTAGTTTGGGATTTCCATCTGCGTGTGAGTCAAAAACCTTTTGGAGGTGTTTAGGGCGTGACCGGGACAAGTGATGGACGTACACAGATCTTGTTCCCGACTCACAGAACAGGTGCCGTCAGGAGGTGGCCAACTCCCTGTTGACGGGGTGGCCCTGTTTGGGTTGACTCATGGATAGGGCTCGACAAGGTAAAGGTCGTGGCCAACCACCCTCTGCCGCGCTCCATGGACGAGCGTACATGTGGCGTTAAGAGTCGGATGGTACGTGTGGGTAAAGTGTACCACCCTGCAGGGATAAATCTTTCGGAAAGCCGTGTCCACGGTTAAGGACGACTTGGTGAAAGCCACGAGGTCATAGATAACTTGAACGTGACGTAAAAGATGTTGACAAGGCATGGAGGCAGTAGATCAAGGGTGCCTCCCCGGAGATGCCGGGAGGGGTGATCCTTGTAGCATGTGAGGTGCTGGGAAATGATGTTGGTGGATGAAAAGATGATGTTACGGTAGTTGAGTTTCTCATCTGTTTTGAAAACCCTCTACAAGACGTGCTATTCTTCCTCGATTTGGAAAACAAACATTGCTTTACGCAAATCAGCCTTCATAAAACCCTTTATGAAACTAGCAGGTATATAATAGGTTAACTAAGTCTTGTTGAGTACCTTCAGTACTCAGGTTTGCTTAAATTTGGTTCAGGTGAAGATCTCACATCGGTGATGAGTCAACGTGGACATCGACGAGTAGTTCGGGGTTCCCAGGTAGCAGCCTAGAATCTATGGGCTGGGACGTCACCTTATGTTGCGGCCTCTTAGGCCTTTTTGGTTCTTGTTGATTAGCAACATAATTTGCCTTCCGTTGTCTGATGTAATGTTGGGTCATGTGACCTCTGCTTTTAAGCTATACTCTAGTAACATCTGTTTAATACAAGTTTCATGTCTAGATTGCTGCTTTGATCGGTTGTTGGTTTCGAGCTCATTGTTATACAGTTTTGGCTATGCCTGCATAGTTGTCGCAGTCGAGGGGTTGTGGAGCCGATGATCCATGTCCGAGCCCGCCTGTCGATGTGATCGGCCTGGGGCGAGGTAACCCCAGTAACCCTCGATTGTTGTTGCACTTTCTGGACACATAGCATCTCTGTATAGCTTTGGTCCCGTTTCCTTCAGTTTCATTCGATTCGTGGACGCTTTGATATGCATAGTTGGTTATGACTAGCATGGATACAAGGTGTAGTAGACTGGGGATCCGGACTACGTGCTGATGAATCCAGTCTGCCTGCCGTTGGTTGTTGCGGCCGGGGCTGGTAACCCTGAAGCCCTTGTGGGTCCATGTCTAGGAGCACATAACAGTATGTATATCTCTGGGTCCGGGGTCGTGACAAGTCATGGTATCAGAGCAGGACTGCCTGTAGGAAAACCTTACTGCTTGGTCGATGTTGAGTCTAGAATTTATGAAAACTATTTGGAAACTCAAATGGATTGTGAAAAAACCTTCTTAGGATTCTTTTTACTCCTTATCTGGT
Source organism: Alopecurus myosuroides (assembly GCA_028641055.1). NCBI lineage: Eukaryota > Viridiplantae > Streptophyta > Magnoliopsida > Poales > Poaceae > Alopecurus > Alopecurus myosuroides. The sequence continues at coordinate 456,564,624 of CM054059.1, forward strand.
ATCGCTCTAACTCTGGGTCACCTTACCTGTTTTGATTTGAAAAGGTTTTGCTATCTCCCCTAGTCATTCAAAACCTAGGTGCCTTCTTTGGCAATGACGTTTTTACCCCAGTTGACCTAGTGTTACAGTTTCTAGAGTCGTGTGTGTTCCATGTCCCGTTATCTCTCGTTTTAAATGGGAGATTTCCTTCCATTCAAAATCTCTCAAAGTTGTATGGATTCCACATTCTTCACATGTTTCAAAGTTCTAAATCCTGAACCTCGAGATCTACTTTCCATCTCGAATGTATCTGTTATCCTCTGCTCAAAATTCTTCCGGAGCTATGTTTTTCTTTTGAAAGCTACCTCGTAATTGCTACTCATAGTGTCCTTTAAGGCTCTAAGACAGTAGTTACTCCTTTCTCTTAGTTTCTAACCTTGGACTTGAACCGAAGGTCCCGGAATGTGCTGGATCGAAGTATGTCGAATCATATGGTTCCTTGATCATGTGATGTGTATGCTACCAGCACAGGATGCTGACCTTTAACCCAAGTTCTTATTCTTTGGATCCCGAGGAATCTGTTCTACCTTGGGATTGTTAGGAAATTTCCAACTCTCATAGCCGTAGGCTTTCCTTTGGAATCAAAAGGGATCACAATAAGAGTGTTCTTATGCTTCCCATATCTTTGTTCTTGACTCTGCTATACCAACTCTTTTGCATGGGTTATACAAATGAGTATGACTTTGTGCATCCAACGTGATCTCAGGATTTTCCAGAGCACGTTCCTACTCTTTAGTTGCTTTCCGAATTTCATCCGTTGTTTGGAAACCAAGTTACATATGGTGTTGGATTCTTCCAATGCATTTGCTCTTGTTTTCTGTCAAAACATTCCACCTTGGGATGTCAGGAGAAACAAACTCCAGAACCTCGTTCATCTTTAGGACCAGGTCAAAGTTTTGTAATCCACAGAATAAAGAAGTTTCGTTAGCTTCTGTTCTGTTCCACCTTCCAGTATCACACTCTTTATATCAAGAGGTCGTGTTAAGTTTCATGGCCTTTTTGATGAAGTGATGCTCTTACACATCTTTAACCACCTTCACTCCAAGCTGGAATGCTCAAGAATGTTGGGTGTGCATTGAGGTGTGCATCAGATGTTCCTAGCAACTTCCATTGCTTCGAAAGATCTAAGAAACATCTGTATCCTTCTTAGCACTACTGGTCACCCAGCTTCTTTTTGAAGTTGGTCGTGTTACCAAATCCGTTCACTCCGGTGCACATTCTCGGTCAGAGAGTTAGGTTCATGCCGAAGCTCTCATGTTCATATCGGTTGCTTTGAAAAGCATGCCTCCTTTCGATTTCTAAGACATACCGGTACGTTGTGATATTCTAGTTGTCTCTCTAGAAGTATCACCAGGTTGTTCCCTGACCGTAATGTCTAATCAAGGGGTAGTTCGAACCACTCCTTTCTCCAAGGAAACCTGCTGGATATCCTGGACTAGTTGGTTGATCTTAATCACTAACTTGGAGAGTTGAAAGACAAGAGCTCCGCCTAACTGGATCCTTCGTTAAGGGATGTCTAGTTACCTTTGTGTTGAAGCTTGATAGTATCTCCCTAAGGGACATGTTATCTTTCCACCCTTGATTTGATTTGGGCTATCGTCAAATCGAGAAAAGATCCAAGGACTGTCTTGATGGTGTTTTCACCCATGGTGTTTTGCCTGAGTACACCTTCATGTCCTTTGGTCTGACCAATGTATTGCCTTGTTCATATATCATATGAATCCCTCTTCTTGGAGTGTTTTGATAATTGTGTTTTCGAACCCATCGATGACATTTCTAATCATCCAAGTTGCAAGAGGTTCATGCTGAACAAATGGCAACAATGTTGGAAACTTTCGAGAACCATCTTTGTGTCATCACGAAGTTGGGTTCCAGATGTTTGAAGTAACCTACTCCGGTTCATGTGCTTATGGTGAAAGATGTCGCCATGGATCCGAGTAAAGTTTTCTTGTTCCTTCGGGAATAATCCCAAGTCGGTCATGTATGTGTGGTCTATTCTTGAGATGGTAGGTTGTTACCTCCATTTACTTGAACAAGTTTGTATCCACACTAAGCCACTGACTGATTGTTCGTAAAGATAAGAAGTTTAAGAACTTCATTATCTCTGTATCGTCTTTCCCACAAGGACTCTGATGTGTTTTATTGCAAGTAAACCATGTAGGTGCAGCCGTCTTTCTAAAGTTGCTAATACATGAGTTTTGCAATCTCGCTCATCTTCTTGAGCGTGGCATCGTAGTCTATACCTTGAGAATCTAGTAAATGTATCTCGTTGATAACCGGTGCAATCTCTTTGATCATATATACTGAGTCTAAGTTATCAAACCACAAACCAGAGCTGAATCTCAAGAAGCAACGATGGTTGGTGCTCCCTCAAGAGTGTTGAACTAGGTCCATTTGAAAATCTGGCATGGTTGATGTGGTGGTTGACACAAATAGCCGGAAGGCCTAATGTCATATCTCTTTGAATCCGTAAGAACAACCACTCCCCGTGAGGATTTCTGTGATGCTATTTCTAGAATTCTCCCTCATTGTTCTTTTGAACCGAAGTTTGACTTTCACTTGATGACCTTTTGAAGGCTTGTTAAGAACCTGTTGTCGGTATCTAAAACATCAAGGATAACTTGGAAGTTGATCTTTCCAATATCTCTCAGTTGATCCTCCAAACCTTTCTTTTGGTGGAAACAAGTTCATCCTGAGAACCATCTCTTGGTGTTTCGTAACCACCGTTGATCAGTTCCCTTCTCAAGTTGTTTGTGCCTGAAGTTCTGTTCATCTCACACATTGTGTGAATTTGTCAGTCACTTCAGCCATGGGGTCTTAACCATGTGGTAAACGTATTGCTACGTCAAATCCACCATAGTAAAGAGATTCTCTATTCCTACCGGTGTTTCAATCCTCGTTGGTTATCCATTCTTATGGTGTGACCAAGAATACCTCTTTCATTACGGTGTTCCAACATCCTTTGGTTACTCATATTCTGTCATGAAGTAACATCCCAATTCTTGACAAAGTTTCGACAAACTTTGACGGAATGAAAGTTCCGTTATCTTCCGTGTCCACTCCGAAGAGTGAACATGGTCCTGTATCAATTTCTCTCCGACTCACGGTTACAGTGTTTTCTCGTGATTTCCCTCGTCTACGGATATTATGTCGTGGTATCCAAGACCATCTTTTTCATCTTGGTTGTTTGTTTGAAGAAATCTTGATGTCATAAGTTGTCCAACCTTTCTTTTCAAAAAGGATTTAAGGTCTTGTGCAAATCTCATATTCTAAATCCTTTCATGAACCATCGTCCGTAAACTTCAAACCATCTTTTACTCCCTCCGTTATCTTGATGTGTTTCATGTATGTTAACTCAAAAGTTCTTTATGAACATCCCTATCATGAGTTACCCATGAGATACTCGATCTTCGTGAAGATCAAATCCTACGAGTTTTCCCTTTTGCATAAGGTGTAGCCGCTAAAGAATATTCGCAAGTACTACGGATCAATCTCTTCAAGAAGAGAACCGTAAGGTTCGAGAAGATTGTTCAAAACCGGTGTTCCTTCTTTCTTCTCCTTCGGGAATCTCGGGACGAGATTCTTGTAAGGGGGGTAGATTTGTAACATCCCAATTTTGCTAAATTAGGGTTGTGGTGTTGTTGGCATCTCATACATGCATGAATCAAAAAATTTAAATCATGTTGAACCAATTTAAACTATGAATTAAATGGTTTGAGGAAAATCCCACAAAAAGCTCTTATTTTGGTTCCCAAAATCTTGTTCTGAAAAATATTTCAATTACACCAAAGTGACACATGGTGTTGTTGGAAATTTCATGAGCTTTTCAAAGATAATTTTTGCCAAATTTTAATCTTTCAAAAAGGCCCTCAAAGTTGTTTCCAGTTCTGTTTTTAAAAGAGAGAAGGGCCTCTTTGTGGTTTTCTGAATTTCAGGGGGTTATGGAGGAAACCTCCTTTGTCTTCTACCTCCGACCGAAAGACAGCTGCGTGTCCATCTCCACCCGACGCCACCTCCTGCGTCTTTGACCGCGCCCCCGTGTATGGTTACCTCCCAGGACGTCGTGCCCTCCTTCTCCTCGCCCTCCCTAACCCCTCTGCTCCCTCTCTCTGGTCCTCTGTTTCCTTGCGCAACGAAACCCTAACCGCCCCTAGGGCCGCCGCCGTGCGCCCATCTCCGGCCATCCCCGGTCGAACGGAGACCACCAGGAGGAGCTCCTCGACCTCCTCTACCTTCCCCTCCAAGCTCGCTTGCCGGGATGGCCTCGCAACGACGAATTCCGCCGTCGTTCTCCCGCCCGGCCGCCGGCCAAATCCACACGCCGGCGAGGATTCCGGCCGCCACTGCCTTCCCTAACCCTTCCACGAGCTCAAGCACGACTTGGTGAGCATCCCCATGGCCTCAGCTCTCCTTCTCCCTCTCGGAATCCTCCTCCCCGTCAGGACCGTGTCACCGCCGCCGCGGAAGGTCGCCGCCGGCGAAGCTCCGGCGACCATTTGGTCGTTCCGGCGCCACCCCTAGACTCCCCATGATCTTCTCTTCCTCGTGGTATAGTTTGTTTCATCGAATTTGCATCCAATTCTCCGAATTTGATAACATCTGTGAAGAATCAGTATACGGTGACGTCACCATCTCATCATGATGATGTCATCCGCCAGCTGTTATTCCATTTTGTTTTCTGAAAATGAATAATATGACCGGTGGGCCCCACTGTGTTTTAATTACTGAAAATACCTTAATCTTTAATAATGAATATCTCTTAATATGTTACTCAGAAAAATATAATAAAAATATGGAGATGATCAAAAAAATGAGCTCTACCCAAAAATGCCATTTTCATGTATGTTTGACCAAGTTGAAAAATGAACATTATTTAATGCTGTTTAATTCAATTAAAAATAAAAAAATAAGTTTTTATTCAATAAAATTAGAAAAATAAAAGTTATATACCAAATTGCTCAAAATGACAAATGCAACATGTTTATGATGTTTTAACCTCATTTGAGCTTTTAAAATTGTACTCATGTTCATAATCGCCCGAAACCCCTTCCGGGGTCTATCTCGGGCTAATTCCAGAAAAACTGCATAATTGTCATACGAACCCTAGCAACCCAACCATCATGATTAGGGTTTTATTTCAGTGCATTAAATTGCTCATGCATACATATTGTGCATTGCATCGATGCCATGTTTGATTGTTATTCTTCTTTTCGGTGTTGTTTCCCCCTCGGTAGAACGCGACTCCGAAGAGAAGGCCAGCAATCCAATGGTGAATACTTGATCCTAACCAACAAGTCAAGCACTTATTCCTGAAGACTTCATCTGGTTTTCTTATAACCAAGGCAAGCATAACCTCTTATCTGCTCATATATGCTTTCGAACAACATTTGATCTCGTACCTTGCATTCGATTCCAAACTATTTGATGCTAGCAGACATAGTTCACCTATATACTGCATTGCCTCAATATCCTGATCCACTGCTCCTAGCCGCTATAGATTTTCTTGTGCACAACGCCAGAGCCTCATATCTGCTTTGCTTAGTCATACATGTTTGTTACCTCTGCTCCATCCGGTTGATGAATCAGAGATGCGATAACCTAGTATGATATGATGACGAGGTGAGATGAGCGTTGTGTGGTTAACTTGACTAAGGCGAGGACGGGAGGCCACTTGGGAAGTGGTTCTTGGTCCCGTACTTGCCAACGCTAGGGGTAAGGTCTCGCCGTGGAAACCAAGACTGAGCGTGCAACCACACGCGAGGCCTAACAGACCGCGCTCGACTAACTAACTTGTTTGGTTCTATCCGTGAGTCACGTAGTTTGGGATTTCCATCTGCGTGTGAGTCAAAAACCTTTTGGAGGTGTTTAGGGCGTGACCGGGACAAGTGATGGACGTACACGGATCTTGTTCCCGACTCACAGAACAGGTGCCGTCAGGAGGTGGCCAACTCCCTGTTGACGGGGTGGCCCTGTTTGGGTTGACTCATGGATAGGGCTCGACAAGGTAAAGGTCGTGGCCAACCACCCTCTGCCGCGCTCCATGGACGAGCGTACATGTGGCGTTAAGAGTCGGATGGTACGTGTGGGTAAAGTGTACCACCCTGCAGGGATAAATCTTTCGGAAAGCCGTGTCCACGGTTAAGGACGACTTGGTGAAAGCCACGAGGTCATAGATAACTTGAACGTGACGTAAAAGATGTTGACAAGGCATGGAGGCAGTAGATCAAGGGTGCCTCCCCGGAGATGCCGGGAGGGGTGATCCTTGTAGCATGTGAGGTGCTGGGAAATGATGTTGGTGGATGAAAAGATGATGATACGGTAGTTGAGTTTCTCATCTGTTTTGAAAACCCTCTACAAGACGTGCTATTCTTCCTCGATTTGGAAAACAAACATTGCTTTACGCAAATCAGCCTTCATAAAACCCTTTATGAAACTAGCAGGTATATAATAGGTTAACTAAGTCTTGTTGAGTACCTTCAGTACTCAGGTTTGCTTAAATTTGGTTCAGGTGAAGATCTCACATCGGTGATGAGTCAACGTGGACATCGACGAGTAGTTCGGGGTTCCCAGGTAGCAGCCTGGAATCTATGGGCTGGGACGTCGCCTTATGTTGCGGCCTCTTAGGCCTTTTTGGTTCTTGTTGATTAGCAACATAATTTGCCTTCCGTTGTCTGATGTAATGTTGGGTCATGTGACCTCTGCTTGTAAGCTATACTCTAGTAACATCTGTTTAATACAAGTTTCATGTCTAGAGTGCTGCTTTGATCGGTTGTTGGTTTCGAGCTCATTGTTATACAGTTTTGGCTATGCCTGCATAGTTGTCGCAGTCGAGGGGTTGTGGAGCCGATGATCCATGTCCGAGCCCGCCTGTCGATGTGATCGGCCTGGGGCGAGGTAACCCCAGTAACCCTCGATTGTTGTTGCACTTTCTGGACACATAGCATCTCTGTATAGCTTTGGTCCCGTTTCCTTCAGTTTCATTCGATTCGTGGACGCTTTGATATGCATAGTTGGTTATGACTAGCATGGATACAAGGAGTAGTAGACTGGGGATCCAGACTACGTGCCGATGAATCCAGTCTGCCTGCCGTTGGTTGTTGCGGCCGGGGCTGGTAACCCTGAAGCCCTTGTGGGTCCATGTCTAGGAGCACATAACAGTATGTATATCTCTGGGTCCGGGGTCGTGACAGTCGGCCTTGTTCCAGTCCGTTCGATAATGGTCGAGTTTCCCCAACTCGGTACCATCCCAGGCCTTGTTGTCGAGCACCTTGCTGTCCCAGGCCTTCCCGATGTGGCCTACTGCGTCCAAGATGGCCGCAAGGCCTTCTTCGGGAAGCTCCTACTCCTCTTTGCCGCGGGAAGAAAGTTCTTTGATGACCAAGGGATCCTTCTTTCCCTTGGACTTAGAGGCTCCCATGGCTTGGCGCCCTTTGAGGGCGACTGCTCGTTTCTCCTTCTTGGACAACGGGATTTCATGGCGCTGCGATAGGTCCACCTAGTAATCAGGGTACTTGCGCTGCACGCTGCCGCTAGCACCGGCACCCGACTTCTCGACGGGGCCAAAAGTGACCCCGGAGGAAGCCGGGTTGGCACTTGGAGCGGGCGGAGCGAGTGTCAGCTGGGCGCTCTTCAGCTTCCCGGAGGGCTGCGGCGCCTGCCCAGCCTGTGAAGCAGTGCGCTTTGGCTGGTGCCGGGTTGCCTCAGCTCCCGGCTTGATGATCTTTTTAGTACTTGGCGTGGGAGCTGGCCGAGAAGGCGGAGGCACTTGAAGAGTTGGCTGAGGAGGTGGTGGTCCTACTGAGTTGGTGGAGGAACTGGTGCGCTGGGTGGAGTCGCCTGCGGAGTTGGGGGCACAGGTGGCCGGCTACTCGGTGCAGCATCCGGCTGCACTTGGTCTTGGCGGGCTGGCTCCACCACAGCATCTTCTACCCGCTGCCCGGTCGTGGGATCATGTTGTTCTGCAGCATTGGTCTCTGGCTGCAGCTCGATGGTGGCATCTGGCCGCTCCAGGGCGGCGTCTTCTCGCTGCTGCTCGGCAGCACGGTCAGCGTTATCCTTGGCTGATGTAGCCGGAGGAGTTGGCGGTCTCGCGGAGTCATCGGTGACCTGGGCAGTTGGCTGTGCGTCAGGCGGCGACTGCTCGGAGGTGAGGTCTACTTCAATCCTGGCGCCATCATTCTCGACACCAGTGTCTTCTTCTTCATTAACTGGGGAGGACGCACGCGCCCTTTCCCGTGGCTCTTGATTCTCGTCATCATCCGAGAGCTCAACAGTCTCCTCTCGGGGCGGGGCTGTCCGTGTCTGAGGAGTTGGCGCAGTGGTGGCGTCGGCGTCAAGAGCCGCGCTGGAAGGAAAAACAGGGTCAGAAAGAAAGCGGAAAGAGGGAGAAGGGAAAAGCACAACAGGAAACGGCAATAAGTCAAGGTGTACTCGGAGGAACACTTACCCCTTGCTGGTGGGGGCCTTCCTCTTACGGGAAGCACCGGCTTTGCTCGCGGCTGTCTTCTTGGTCCTCTTGGGGGGAGGTGCCTGGGCACCGCTGCCAACTCTCTTCCGAGTATTGGGAGCGGCCACCGATAGCGGATCGACGATCAGGGGTTCCTCCCCGTCGTCCAACTCGGGTTCCTCTGCAGAGTAGAAGAATAAAGGAGTTAAAACAAGCAAGGAAAGAGAGTCAAAGTTTATTTCTAGCAAACAGAGAGGTGAACGCAATCACCTTCTTCATCTTCGGACCAATCCTGAATAGAGGCATCAGCTCGGGACTTACCTGGCTGATTGGCGTTGGGGATACACAAGATATCCTGAGTGTCATAGGCGGTCTTGTCGTCTTCAGTTCTGTTTTCGTGCCAGTTGGCCTCGAAGATTTCACTGTCCTCTTCTCGCTGGCGATTGATGTGATGTTGATACAAGCAAGCACGATGAGTAAATTCTACTCGAGATAGCGTGCAAACACAAAGCATATCAAACTAAGTGGTTCTACTCGGGTTAGCATGCAAACACAAAGCATATTAAGCTAAGTGTTTCTACTCGGGATAGCATGCAAACACAAAGCATATTAAGCTAAGTGTTTCTATTCAGGATAGCGTGCAAACACAAAGCATATTAATCTAAGAGGAGTTCTAATCGATGTCAATTACAACTAATAAGGGTGCAGAGAAGAGCACTAACCTGAGGGATCCTTTTGGTGCGGCTATACGACATGAGGGCGTAAGCCCAGTTCTCGGTGAGCGTGGTCTGCATAATAGACCTGGCCCAGGTGGCCACCTCAGCCTTGCTGAGCTCAAAGGTTGTCGTCCTGGTACAATCCCGGGGACCTCCCATGTAGCACATCTTGTGCACTCGGTGCTGGAGCGGGAGTATCCGGAGCGACATCCAGCAGGCGATTGGATCATCCTGAAGGAGCCATTCTGACACCAGCTCGGTCAGTCGCTTCTCGACCTAGACGACATCTGGCACGGTCTTGTTCGGGTCGTATCCCCAATTCTGCCCGGTGGGCAGCGCGTTCACGAACTTAGGGAGCCCTATCCGCTTTTCGGTGGGCTTTCCCTTCTCGGCGGGTACATTCTTCACATATAGGAAACCGCGCTGCCACTTGCGCACGGTTTCCAATCCGAGTACTCTCGGGTGGTGTCCGGTGCGGCGCTGCAACATCATTGCGCTACCCGTTTGGGTCATCACGCGGGGGGCTGCAGTGTTGCCAAGACCGGGAATTTTCTGCTTGCGGAGAAAGAAGTATTTTGCCCAAGTCTGGACCGTCGGGTAGACGCCAAGGAAAGCATCACACACGATGACGTGTGTGGAGAGCATAACGATGGCATTTGGTGGAAGATGGTGAGGCTGAAGCCGCGTTTGAAGTGGGAGAGGAAGACCACGTACTCATCCTTTTCCGGTGTCGGGATGAGCTCGGTGCCAGGAGGCCGGCATACGACGCCGGGAGGGACGCGACGGGTATTAACCAGCCATTGGCAGTCCTCGGCGGTGACGTCCAAGCCCTCCCAGCCGGCTCGGGCGGGAACCGCCTCGTCTCCGTGCAGCATGGAAGCAAGGTTGCTGCTGGAGAAGAAGGCTCGTGGAGGTTGAGGCTGACGGAGGTGCGTGGGGATGCGCTTCTCTCTCTCTGTGCGTGGGGCGGCGGCGCGTTGAGGTGCAGAGGCGCTGTGCTCAACGGCGGTGACAGAGGCGAGGGGAGCGCGAGATTGGAAAGGAAGCAGGAAAGAGAAACGGTAGGCGGCGTGGGGGTATTTATTTCTCCCCGCGAGCTGCCGTTACTGATGGATTAATCGTGGGCATTGATCGTGCGGCGTGGGTTAACTGCCTGTCGTGGTGGTATCACGGCAGACGCCATGGGATGGCTTAAGTGTTGGGGCCGATGGACGCTGGAGGTATCCGGGGAGGGATCACACGGCGAGTAGCCGCGTGTAGGATGTCTCAAGCACTGCAAACAACAAGATCTTACCAAGGTTCAGGGCCCTCGTGTGGAGGTAACACCCCTACTCCTGCCTTTCCTCTCTATATGTGTGTAACCGAGTAGCCACAGTACAATGTATGCCTCCACCCGAGTAGCCACCCTGCTGCTCTCTAGCTCTAATGTTAGCTCTAGCAATAAATGTGAAGTGTGGCAACGTCCCTCGCGCAGGAGGGGGCAGGGCACCTTATATACTGGTGCCCACCCGAATAGATAAAGACTATAAAGTACGGTGATGTGACTTGACAACTGTGATGACAGCACGCCTCCAAGATCCCGCGCGGAGAAGCGCCGCGTCGTACGCCTGACAGCCCCTGTCCACCTCGTCAGTGAGATAGGGTAGGCCCCTACACCTGTCCTGTCCCCTCTGTCAGTGACAGGACTTGACAGGCGCCTACCACACTGTAGCCACGCCGTAGCGCGGATAATCACGCGCTCCGTAAGTTGAGCCGCACGCCGGTACGGACGCAGGATATGCGGGATCCCTTGTCAGAACGGCTCCATTGACTTCTGGCCCGAGTAGGATTGCCCTCTGTCTACTCAGACCATCTTCTCTACTCGGACAAATGTAACTTCCTTGATATCTTCTCTTGGCCATTGCTGGGTACGGCCGGATAGAAACCTACCGGGTAGCAAGTACCCGGGTAGCCATCTACCCGGTCAAACAGCGCGAAACGCGTGCGTAACGGGCGCAGTTAATCCCACGTCCTAGATCGTGGGCTTTCGAGTACCGTTCGACGCGACCTCACGGGCTGTGGGCCCTAGGCGCAGAGACATGTGCATGGCCTGCAGCAGCACCGAGGCGCCGCGGTTACTGCTGCGTGGCACGTGCCCCGCAGCAACACGGGAAGTTGGATTTGGTTTGATCTAGTGGGATCGTATTCGAAATTTCGCTAAGTCAAGTTACCCGGCAGCACCGTAGAGAGAGCGCTCTACTCGGCTACAAGGAAATTCTTCCAATAACCACAGTGGGAGTGGTTCGAGTAGGACGTTATGGGTCCGAGTTGGGGTGCAACTCGGCCTCGTTCCCTTCGTGAAGAGAAGTTTTGTTTTAAGCTGGCAGGGCCCAACGAACGAGTTCACTGGACTCTACCAGCTTCGGGGACTAATGTCGGGGGGGCTACCCCCAAGTAGGGGTAAGGCAAGTGATAAAGTGAAGGTCAAAGTGCTGTTGACCGGGTAGAATGCTACCCGGGTACCTGCTACCCGGTAGGTTCTATCCGGACATATTCACTGAAGACCAGGAGAAGATATTGAGAAAGATTATATTCGACCGAATAGAGAAGTTGTGGTCTGAGTAGAGGAGCTACTCGGGCCAGAAGTCAATGGAGCCGTTCTGACAGAGATCCCGCGTATCCCGTAGCCGTACCGGTGTGCGGTTCAACTTACAAGGTGCGTGATCATCAGTGACGCGGCATGGTGACAGAGAGGTGGGCACCTGTCTTGTCTTGTCACTGACAGGGGGACAGGACAGGATGGGGGCCTACGCTGTGAGGCTGACAGGGTGGATAGGACCTGTCAGCCGTACGGCGCGGCGGCTTCTCAGCGCGAGATCCCGGAAACGTGCTCTACGTCACATTTCTTAAGTCACATAAGTGGTACCTTTTATTAGTTGTTTATTCGGCTGGGCACCAGTATATAAGGTGCCCTGCCCCCTCCTGCGCGAGGGAAGTTGCCTCAGATCGCATTTATTGCAAGAGCCAACACTAGAGCTAGATAGAGCAGTCGAGTGGCTACTCGGCTGAGAGGCAAACTTGTATTGTGGCTACTCGGAGATTATACACACAGAGATCTCCTTTCTTTTCTTTCTTCCTCCTCCAGCCAGAATGCAGCACACAGCTGAGTGGCAGCAGTGCCGCCACCTCCTGCTTCTGTGAGCGCGCCCCCGTGCGTGGATACCTCGCCAGGATGTCGTGATCCTTCTCGCTTCTCCTCTCTGTCTCGCAGCTTCCTCCCGCTCTGCCTCTCTGCTGAAAAACGAACCATAACCGTACCTGTGATGGCCGCTGGCGTGCGTCGCCGTTCCTCTCCTCTCCGAGCTCCGGCGAGCAACCAGGGAGCTCCGTCGTCTCCTCCTCCACCTCCTCGGCGAAGGAATCGGGCCAAATCGACCGGAGTCGCCGCCGCCATCCCCGTTTCCCTCGTCTCCGGCCGACGGCCGCCGTGGCCGATTCGCCGCCATCCGGCCGCCCCTGCCTCCTCCGACCACCCTATGAGCTCCATGGTGAGCTTGTGAGTCTCCCCGTGCCATCCGTTTATCCCCTCCCCCTCTGTAACGTCCGCCCGACGTGCTCCGTGCTCCGCCGCCGCGGTAAGGTCGCCGCCGGCTAACTCCGGCGACCTTTAGGTCAACCGCAGCCACCGTTAGGTTCCCCAGGACCTACTCCATCTCGTTCACTACTTCGATTCGTCAAATTTGCGACCAATTCGTCGATTGCATGTTAACAGAGAGGATCCGTCCTGGATGACGTCACAATGACATCAAGCTGAGGTCATAACTCCCCTTTTTGATAAATTCAGGAAATTCCAAAAAAAAGAAATAAAATTGATATTCTAATAACTTTTGTTTTATAGCTCAGAAAAATAAAAATGAGGTACCAAAATGTTTCATAAAAATGTGAGCTACTTGTTTATACCATTTTCATACATGTTTGGCAAAGTTTAAAAGGAGGCCATATTTGTAGTTTCTCAGAAAGAAAAGGGGAATGGCTGTTTAGCATCACCGTGTCGGAGAAATACAGGAGAACCGACTCCTATCTGAAATCGGGCCCCGCACGTCATATATACGCGACCAACCCGAATTCCCCGTCTCCACCCGGGCAATCGAATCCGACGCGATCCGATAGCCAAGCCCCACCAACATACGGAATCGCCGCCGCCGCCGCGTCTCATGGCCAACCTCGGCGATCTCTCCCCACCGGCCGAAGGCGACTCCCAGCAGCAGGTTCGCACCTCCCGCCGATTCCTCACATACTATTGGTCGGTTTCACTCCCAGGGATTGCCCCACGGGGAGAAATTAACAAACATATCCGCTTATGCTGTAGCTTAAACATGATATATTCTGACATCCAATTTTGCATCTTTCAGCCGATTCCAGTCCTGTACCAGTTACCATACGGTAAAACACCAGAGGTATACATACATACAGTACATCTTATAGATATGGCGTGAATCCTTTAATTCTTCTGCTGATATTTTTGTGCGCCCTGCAGGGCACTCCGATTTCCTTTGTACTACACTACACGCCACCTCCTCCAGGTGCTGCTACTCCGGTAATTCTTACTAATTCACCTCCTCTTGTTCTTTCACGTGTCAAGTTCAAGAATTTGTTCAGTAGGACTGACCATTTGATTTAGCGGAGACCTGTGCACGAAGATGGAGCGACAAAGGTACTATGCTTGACCCACATGTTTTCACCGGATCGACTCGTGGATGATGTGTATTACCGCAACTTTTGCTGGTGGATGACGGTAGAAGGTCGGAGAGATGGCGTTAAACTGGTGAGAACCGTGGTCCCACGGCCTGATCCCAGCGGCACTCCAGTCGCCGGAGTTGGCAAGGTGGGTGATTACAGTTTAATCTTTGATTCAGTTTATTTTGGACAGACGAGATGAGATTTCGCAACAGAGGGAAATTCATCAGCATTTTTGTATCGCGTTGCAGGTGTTTCTCGAGTACGCGGATCTTGACAGCTCAACATGTTCCAAGAGGACGTTGCACTTGATGTGGTTTCGCGGGAGGCAGGTGATTGCTATGTTCTACCCCGAGGACAAGTTTGCTAATGGGGACTACGACGGATAAAATACGATTTTCCCAACACGCAAAAGAACATTCCTTTCGCCATTCATAAGAAACCATTCAAGTATTCATGACACCGTTCACTAGAGGTAGTAGTCACAAAGCCATCAAACCAATGCCAAATCCAAGTTTCGATTTACATCACCGAAAGACCGTACAAGCTGCAAGAATAGCACCTCAAGCGAAGCAGGTTTGATGTCACAAGGAAAGCCTGTGCACATACACTTAGTCTATCAACTAACGAAAGAAGCCCAGATAGCCCCCTATGTACTAGGTTTCGGAGGGAGAACCCCCCTATGTTTAAACTGGGGCAGTTAACCCCCCTATGTTTGCAAACTCGGACAATTAGCCCCCTCATGGTGGTTTTTTCTGTATGGAAGGCGGTTTTACAGACGTGGGCGTGTAGCAGCCGGTAGCTATTACGCTTACTCGCCTTGTGTCACCGGAGACGATGTGCATGAGTTCAAGCCGGAGAGGTTTGCCGACGGGATCTCCAAGGCATCCAAGAATCCTGGTGCCTTCCTGCCATTTAGTTGGGGGCCACGGATCTGTATCGGGCAGCAGTTCGCGTTGCTTGAGGCCAAGATGGCGATATGCATGATCCTTCAACATTTCGAGTTCGAGCTTGCACAATCGTACATGCACGCACTTGATAATAGGAAACTGTTGCATCCGATGCATGGTGCACAAATTAAGCTTAGGACGATTTAATTTGCACACACACGCGCCCGTACGGATTGTGACGATATTTGTCCTACTATATTGTGGCAACTAAACGTTTTGCTCAGGTAGATGGAGACTGGACGTACGTGCTGTCACTTCATCTCATACTATTTTGTTTTGCTTTAAGAATTTTTTTTACAAATTAACTGCACCAGTCTTCTCTTTAGTGCAACTGGCACATATATAGGGCCACGCAATTGCACGGAATATATCGATATCTAAATTTAGTGATGTGTGCTCATATATGTATCAATGTATGTATTACTAGCGGTACTTGTCGGCTACTGCATTACGGATTGATCGAGACTGTCGGATACTATCTGTAAACTCTGCATTATGTACAACCGTACTTCTAACCATCCAAACAGAATGTGCAACCAAATTTGGAAAGGGTTTCCAACAACTCAACCGCTTCGAATTGCTCTGAGAGAGGACGTACAAGCCTAAATTGAAGAAGCAGATTTAGGTGGATCAAGATTCAAGTCTAGAGTCTAAGTACCAGTAATGCTTTTCCTCACTAGAAGACATGAATTGTCAAGCAACCAATAAAAAAGTGGGATGCTCAAATACACAAATTTCAGATGAACAATTATTCCAGATTTCGTGTCCTTCATTCAGAGACTCATTGCTCTATTATTAAGTTCTTTCTACTATTTGTTCCAATTTTTGAAGCAAATATGCACTCTCTCTGATCCGAATAAAGTGTCGTAAAAAACCACCGAGATATGTATAACTCGTACATACAACAAGCTACATTCTTTCCGGATCGGAGTGGGTACTACTTCTACTTGTAATTCTCTGCATTTTCAGCTTTTCTGTTGGAGGTAAATTTGATTATGTGATTCGGTTTTAGCCTCAAATCTCCTTGCACTGTGTCCTGAGTATTGAGTGTTCAGTTTTAATAAGACTGATTGTTCTCTTGCTTCTTCCTCAGTGAGGATTGCTTTTCATTTTCAAAGCTCGTTTGCAAGCAGCAGCACCAACAACTTTTATTTGTTTAGCTTCAGAATATGCCTATATAGCAGCCGGCAGCTAGTTTCAACAGCAGCAACAGCCTGTTTGCCCCTTAGCTGTCCCGCGAACAGTGCAACCTGCGGACACGTACGCTGCTAATCCTGTGATTAGCCTTGGCGGATAACGCGGAAGATGACTTAATGGCAGGAATTTAGTGGTCTAGAACGCGTCGCGCTGTGGGCAGAAATGATCTTTCTCCCAATTTAAATTCCCTTTTAAAACTTTTTACAGGGAGCCCTTTCTAATTTCTGAAAGAGATCGCTGCTGTTCTAAATAACCTGCTACAAGGAAGTTCTGAAGAAATGGTCGTTGCAACGGCGACTTATTCAGTTTGGTTCACGAAAAGTCAACACTGCCCCTACATAAGTTAACACCAATCAACTACCCGTGACATGCTCGCAGCAGAAAATTAAGGATTCGAGAATCTAACTCCCGCATTATATATGCATGATTCGTTGACATTGCTAGTTTACAGCTACGCAAGCATTTCATCGCCTGAATTTCTTTATTCCTCTGAAATTCTAAGCATGCTGAGCCACCTCTGTCTGTTGAAATTTGTTTCTTCTTCACTGGGATATACTATAAAGCAAGAACACTCGTTTCCTCTTCTTCATCCAGATCGGTTATCTTGTATCAAACCACCACCTGTTATCGCCATGATCAGCTCTCACAAGCTCCGGTGCTACCTCTGCATCCTCGCTCTTCCCTTTCTCGCGCAGCTCGTCTGCAGCGACGTGCTGCGGCAAGAATGCGACAAGAGCCGGAACTACACTGCGAACAGCACCTTCCAAGCAAACCTAGCGCAGCTCTCCACCACCCTTCCCACTAACGCCTCCTCGTCGCCCACCCTCTTCTCCACTGGCGCCGCCGGCGCCATCCCGAACACCGTGTACGCGCTCACGCTCTGCCGTGGCGACACCACCAACGCCTCCGCGTGCGCTGCCTGCATCGGCAACGCCTTCCATGACGCGCAGCAGGCGTGCCCGTACAACATGGACGCCACCATCTACTACGAGCTCTGCTACCTCCGCTTCTCCTACCAGAACTTCCTTGCTTCCACCGACAACACCAAACGGCAGATCATACCCAACGGGGAGAACGTTACCTCTCCGGCGAAAACCTTCGACGCCGCCGTCAGTGTCCTCCTTGCCGCTGTCGTGGACTACGCCGCGCTCAACTCGTCCAGGAGGTTTGGCACAGGAGTGGCGGACTTCGATGCGAGCACCCCAAAAATCTACGGGATGGCGCAGTGCAGGCCAGACAGTGAACCGGCCGAATGCCGGGTCTGCCTGCAAGGAATAGTGAGGGTGATGCCAAAGCATTTCAGCCAGCGGAAGGGAGGACAGATCCTGGGGTTACGGTGCAGCTACCGGTTTGAGCTATATCCTCCCTTCTTCGGCAATCCGGTTTTGCACCTCCAACTCCAAGCGCCGGCACCCGGCGTGACACCCTCGGCGGATGGAGACGGAGCGGGAGCCCGAGATGAAATTGGAGGTGAGTTACAGATTTCAACAAAACTATACTACAATTTTCCTAGCTATTTCCGTTTCACAATATAAGTTTTTTTTAGCAAACTAGCTTAGCTTGCTAAAAACCCTTTAATCATATTGTGGAACGGAGGACCTGCACATTCGTTGAAATGCCTATTTCATATCTTCAAGTCTATCTTGAAATGCCAACTTGAGAAGTTGAAATGCTGATAGGTACAATTACCACGGCAAAAATATGGCAAAACACATGATAGATTTCATACCATCTTGAATACTACAATCAATTGACATGTTTGATTTTGCACGGGAAAAACATAGGATTCCTATTGAGAGGTTGGAGTAGATGAAAAATTTCGAATGGAATCTACTAAAATGAATTCTAAGATATTTTTTTGACCATTCTTTTGAATAGAGGATTTTTTTTATCCTGTTTACAAACGAATAAATAAAATGAAGAAAATATACAAAAATCAGTCCGGTAAGATGAAATTCCTTTTTGTGTACTTTTTACCAAGCAAAATGTCAAACTTGAATTACGACATCTTTTTAAAAAAAAATCTTCAGAAAATGGCCTATCATGTTTGAATCTTTTTGGCATTCAAGCCAAATGACAAAGGTCGTGAGCATTTTCATGGCATAGTTCAACGTACTGTGACCATATTTGGCACAAAGCTGTGTGTTTCCATGCCACACAATATTGCCAAAATTAGTTTTCAAGGCCTTAGTCCAACCCAGGCTTGATGGATGGACAACCGTGAAGCGAAATATTCGAGAGGAAGACTCAGGAGTTGGAGAACAAAGGTTGTTTTAAGGATCATCTCGAATTTTCTTAAAGCTTCTTGGTTTAAACAAACCAAAATTTCTTATTTTTTTTAACTACGACTTGAGTATATGTTCTAGATATACATTTACAATGAACACTAATATACACCGCTTGTAGTCAAGTGATTTAATTCTAGTGTCATTTTACAGGAAGAAGAAGGAATAAAACAAGTACCATCCTCCTGATCATAGCCATTGCACTGGCCACTGTATGTATAGCATTGACAATCACTTTAGTTTGCTTTTGTATCAGAAGCAGGAGAAGACAACAAAGATCGCATATACTACCATGTAAGTTATCTAGATTGCAGATCAGTAAATGACGGATAATAGGTAGACATCTCTCTTGTATTAAAAAGCTTTGAGCTTATTGGGATAAAGATAAAAACATCCGCGTAGAAATTCAAGTATGAAACTGATAATTATCCAAATAGGCAAACAAGCATTTAGAACAAATAATTCTCTAATTCACTCTAATGATCAAACTCGTTATCTTTTGAAATGGAGTTCTTTGACTGATGAATTAGTTGGTTTATTTGGACAGATTCCTCGAATTGGGAGAGTGTTCCCAACATCAATTTATCCATGCTTGATCTGTCAACGCTGGAAGCTGCAACAGAGAACTTTGCGGAAGGAAATAAGCTTGGGGAAGGAGGGTTTGGTTCTGTTTATAAGGTACCAAATGCATTATCATGTTTTTTGTTGGACTGTGCTACACATGCAACGGATTACTCCTCCTCTCTTATACATGCATATAAATAAATATACTAGTATATTTAGCCAGGAAATCGTACAATTTTTTCGAACTTTTGAAAATACTTTATCTCCTCACCCACTAGTCTACTCCTCTTTTTTCTCGACCTGAGTCGCTTTTCTAATCCGGCTTAGTTCAATGCAAAGTTCTATGATACTACTCCATGTTGTGACTACAATACCAAGTACTTCTTTATGGCATGATATTATCTACTGGTTAGTCCGAACATTAAAATACTCACTCTGTACCATTGTATAAAATTACAATGACCAAATAATGTTCGACATGATTTACCAAATATGCATTGTTATCTGGCAACTTTTCGTCTATCATAATATATCAGTATGGCAACTGGTGTGACAAAAAAACACCGAAAGATAGCAACATGAGATCTAGTATTAACTATATTTACGATCTAGAAGGTAAATCATTTTAAATATACATATTTAGCAAATAAGGTGATGATATCAGGATGAGGTGAAAAATTCTGCCTCCATGTATGCGCTCTCTCCTACAAGGGATATTTATTTTTGGAAACCCACCTCACTGGAGCATTAACCCTTTTCGTATTTTTTAGACTATTTCTAAATTTTGGTGAATATTATATGTTTTTGGATGTGTGCATCCTGCAGGGAGCCCTTCCTGATGGCCAAGAGATAGCGGTCAAAAGACTCTCACCAGGATCAACACAAGGAGTTGGAGAGCTGAAGGCTGAGCTGAATTTGGTAGCTAAACTTCAGCACAGAAATCTTGTGAGGCTCATCGGAGTTTGCTTGGAAAAAGATGAGAAACTTGTTATCTATGAGTACCTGCCCAACAGAAGCCTTGACACGATTCTCTTTGGTAAATACTCAGAACATTGTGCCGCCTCTATATTTAAGTAAAAAAATCGGACCTGTAGTGATTAAACTGAATTAAACCTCACAAAATTATCTTGTTTCCATAATAGATCCTGAGAAGAGCAAGGATCTCGATTGGGGGAAGAGGTTTAGTATAATAAATGGAATCGCTCGAGGTTTGCAATATGTTCATGAAGATTCTCAACTGAAAATAATCCACAGAGACCTTAAGGCAAGCAATGTTCTGTTAGACTCTGATCTGAATCCGAAGATTTCAGACTTTGGCTTGGCAAGGCTTTTCCAAGGAGATCAATCAAAGGATGTCACGAACAGAGTTGTCGGGACATTGTAAGTGAAGTCAACCATGCGGTGTTATAAATAATACCATGGACTCCATAATTGAAGAAATAAGTAGGACCATCTTCTACTTTCATATCACTAAAAATCATGCATAATCTTCTTGTTGCAGCGGATACATGCCACCTGAATATGTGGTTCACGGTCATTATTCGACCAAATCCGACGTGTTTAGCTTTGGAATTATGGTTTTAGAGATCATAACAGGAAGACGAAACTGCGCCTCCTACAACTCGGAGCACACCGTTGACCTCTTAACTGATTTTGTGAGTAGTAAACCCTGCATAAATAGTAAGTTAAATACCCTTGCAACAATACCACTTACCATATGTATTATTCATCCGGTGCAGGTATGGGCGCATTGGACCAAGGGAA
Source organism: Alopecurus myosuroides (assembly GCA_028641055.1). Classification (NCBI taxonomy): domain Eukaryota; kingdom Viridiplantae; phylum Streptophyta; class Magnoliopsida; order Poales; family Poaceae; genus Alopecurus; species Alopecurus myosuroides. The sequence continues at coordinate 456,585,301 of CM054059.1, forward strand.
CGATTCTAGAAATCACTGACCCAGTACTTACCAACAGTAGTCCTGAAGATAAAATAGTGACATGCGTTCACATCGGACTGTTGTGCATTCAGGAGAGCCCTGCAGATAGGCCTGCAATGTCAGTGGTGAATGCGATCCTTAACAGCGATGGCGCCGCTCTTCAAGCTCCATCAAAACCGGCTTTCTGTCTTCGATCAACTAGCGCAGACCAGGAACCACGTCAGGGAGCCTCGCATGGCAGTGGCAGGTCGGCGGTGGTTTCACCAAACGAGGTGTCTCTCACGGAGCTTGTTCCGAGATAAAGATTGTTGGTCTGAAATCTTGTTGAACAAACCAATGTTTGACATTGTATAAGAGGTCTTTGTCCGGTTCAGAACTGGTTGATTGCTTCTCAAAATGGTGGCTGCAGATTTGGTGTGTAAATAAATGTGTGCATCCCCTACTTGGTGCAGCCAAATTAAATTGTCTCTAGAATTATAACATCCGCCATTTCTGCCTGCGCACAGCTGTAGTGGTGAGCTCGGATTGTGCTACTGGGGCATGGCAAGTTTGCTAAATTTAGGGTTAGTTTGGCGAATCACTCGTGAGGCGGGGTAGTTTTCAATCTTACACATTGGCCAGCATTGGTGAATCACTTGTGAGGCGGGTAGTTCTCGATCGCAGGCCAGGTCTGGAACCTCCTACGGCAGGACACTGTTGTGTCCAACGTAAGTCGCTCGAGTGAAGGTGTGCTCTCGAGAATGTGCCTCGTGAACTCAACCATGCTTTTGGTTGAGCAAAAGCCCTTGATCATCACCTGCCTGGGATGGTGATGTCGGCACTCTGGCTTCCGCCTCAACTCGTCGTCTCCAACAGAAACCACAGAGTCATGCTCTATGCCGGTCAGATCTACCTGCACATATGTATGCAGGTTTGATGTCGTTGTTTTGAATAACCGTGTAAGGGCATCTCCAGCCACCCACTCCCCCCCCCCCAGCCCCCCAGGACGCGAAATAGCGCGGATTTGCTCCAAAAGCGCCGTTTTTTTTACCAGCCGCCCTCCAGAACCCCAAATAGCGCCGCTTCGTCAGAAATTAGCGTCGGTGCACCCAGACGAACGGGCTGGGTTCGGCTTGCCGGGGGGGGGGGGGGGGGAGAAAATGCGATCGTGGGCCAGCACTGTTGCTGAGGCAACACCATTTCCCCAACTTTCCCCATCCCGACTCGTCTTTTGCTCTCGCTCGACTCGACGTCGTCACGTCGTCGACCACCCCCACGCGGACGACGTCGGCCACCACCACAGACGAGCAACTAGCCCATCCACAAGGAACCTCCGCCGTCTAGCTCCGCCACGCCGCCGGCGCCATTTACTCGCCCCTCCGCCACGAGGGAGGGTGTGTCCGGCGAAACGCGTCCACCCCCACGAGGTGTTCGACGTTCTGCTCGGCCCATGGACGCCGATGCCGACGAGATGCTCGCCGAGCTATTCGACGAGGAAGATCAGGCCGCCATCAACGACGAGGAACACCGGCCGATCCTGAGCTGCCTGGCCGGCTTGCAGGCCCAGGCCGCCCAGCCGCGGCGTGCTAGATCGAGGCCCGGTCGCCGCAAGAGCAAGCCGAGGCAGCGGTACGAGGGGTACTGCATCCTCTACTCCGACTACTTCGCCGAGGATCCCACCAACGACGAAAAGGTGTTCCGGCGTCGTTTCAGGATGAACCGCAAGCTCTTCCTCAAGATCATGCATGCCAACCGGGATTTCGACACCTACTTCAAATTGAAGAAGGACTGCACCGGGACGGTAGGATTTGCCTCTATTCGGAAGTGCACGGTGGCCATGAGGTTGCTTGCATACGGTGCTACCGCAGATGCACAAGATGACTACCTGCGCATGAGCGAGTCCACGGCCCTTGAGTGCTTGAACAAGTTCTGCCGGGCAGTGGTTGCAGTTTTTGGCCCAACATACTTGCGATCACCCAATGCGCAAGACAGTGCTCGTCTCCTCGCAGAGAATGAAGCAAGAGGCTTTCCTGAGATGCTTGGTAGTATCGACTGTATGCATTGGGCATGGAAAAACTGTCCATTTGATTGGCAGTGGATGTACAAGGGAAAGGAAGGAGAGTGCTCGGTGGTTCTCGAGGCCGTGGCTTCGTACGATCTATGGATTTGGCATTCATTCTTTGGTATGTCTGGAAGTCACAACGACATCAATGTCTTGCAGTGCTCGAATGTCTTTGCCGAGCTTGTCGAAGGCCATGCCCCCCGTGAACTATGAGATCAATGGACACCAGTATACAAAGGGGTATTATCTTGCAGATGGCATCTACCCGAAGTGGGCAACATTTGTGAAGATCATCTACAACCCTGTGCCATGAAGCGCAAAAGCTTGGTTTTCCAAGTGCCAGGAGGCTTGCAGGAAGGATGTTGAGCGGGCATTTGGCGCGCTGCGATCTCGATTCGCTGTTGTCCGGTACCCAGCTATGACTCGGTCGAAGTCCAACATGTGGGAGGTGATGCAGTGTTGTGTGATCTTGCACAACATGATCATTGAGAGTGAGCGGGATGACCCGGTGCCTGACAGTGAGGCAAGCACACCATACTACCGACAGGGTTCTCTTGCAAATGTTGATCACCAGGTGTCGGCATCATGGACAGCCTTCCTCGCCACGCGACAGGAGATTCGACACGCTGGAACACACCAAGCTCTCTACAGAATGACCTGGTGCAGCATTTGTGGGCGCGAAAGGGGAATGACAATGTTGAGGACGATGGCAATGCATAGTGTAATTTGTTTAAATTGTTGAACTATTTATTTATGTGGCAAAACTCTATTTATTTAATTTTTTACATGCCCAAATATGGCCGAATCGCCGGCTGGGGGGGTGGGGTGGGGGTTCACGGCTGGGAAACGCGCTCCCCCCTAGTTTCCTGTTTTGCGCCGTTTAGCGCCGCGGCGGCCGAAAAAGCGGGATTTTCGCGTCCGGGGGGTGGGGGGCGAACGACTGGAGATGCCCTAATATTATCATTGTTTGATAGTCTATTAGTCCCTACAATCTGATTATAGAATGTAAAACAAAATCATAACTCGTTACGAGAACGCAGGGTAAGGCTGCCAACATTGGGCGCAATGGATGGGAGCTGAGCATAAGCACGAGAGAGAATGCCAAATGGTTTGGTATGTAACAACTCGACATCTTTAAGTTGTGAGGAGTCCGTGATATTGATCTTTACCTGGGTTCCTATGTACTGAAACGAGGAGAGCTTTGGAGCATTGATCTCTCTACCAACTGGATCATTTCGCAGCTCTCAACTCTGAGGGACTTGAGGTGCTGCAGCTTGCAAAACATCTTCAAGCAAGTTATCTCGTCACAATAACCGATTTCCAACTGTTGGCAAAAGATTTCTAAAGCAAGTGCCCTAGTCCCTCGTCAGTAATTTTGAGAAAATACAACTCTAATTTTTTTAATCTTGCCAACCGGCCAAGTGTTTCCGTTGGTTGAAAAGCGCAACCATAGAGGCGAAGGGACTGAATTGATCTCACGGCTGTGTCGTTGGACAAAATTGAGCAGGGGAAGTTGTACTCTTTCTCCATGAAAGTTGACACCACCAAGCTTAGTTCATTGATCGCAGATTTAACAGACGTTTGGAGCAACCTGTCCAGGTAGGAGGCACTAATATTGTCACAAGGGCAAAGATCAAGTTTAAGAGTCTTGAGCAGAATGCCACAATGGTTGTTAAGTATTTTTTTTTCCGAAAAGGGGGATCACCCCAATCTCTGCGTCGAGTGATGCACATAGCTTTTATTAATTATTTGATATCCAGCGTGTCTTAAAGGTTTACAGCAAAAGGGATCTCACAAAGAGAGAATTCTCCCAATAAAAGAACAACAACATAAAAGTAAACTACAAAAGTCTATTAATATGTTGCCACATATGTCGGGAGAAAAAAATCATGTGCCACCATAAGTAGGCGTTTGCATCCATCCACCATAAGCTCCCTCTGGTCCGAAGGAAGCAAGAAAGCCCACAGCTGGATCCAATGCACCGCCATGCAAATAACCATAAGACATGAAAATTTTATTTCCTGTTAAACACAAGATTGTTCCTACAATTCTAAATGGACCAACAAATAGCCGAGACGCCAATACGAATTCTATTTTTAGTCCTTTTATCCATCCCATTTAGCCAATTTCCAAACATATTAGTAACATTGGAGGGGGAGGAATATTGTAAGTACAGAAAAACATACGCCAAACAAGTTTAGCAAAAGGACAAGAGATAAATAAATGATCAATAGTTTCCTCATTCCCACAAAAGGAATAGTTCGTATCACATTTCCAATTTCTTTTGGCTAAATTATCTCGAGACGACATATCCCAAGTAGTAATGCCTCCCAAATTCCTCCTAAAACTCATATTAAGAGGAGGAGCGTTAAGAAACACATCATGAACGGAAACTTTCTTACGCTGAACAATATTATACAAGAGGGGATACTGATTCAAAAGAGAAGTTGGTCCTAACCAGGTGTCCTCCCAAAACCGGGTTATCTCCCCGTTTCCCACTAAAAAGGAACCTCTACTAAAGAAGTCTTTCTTCACTCTCATTAGACCCTTCCAAAAGGGAGAATCAGAAGGTTGTGCCTCGACATGAGCTAAAGTTTTACTATTCTGCAACAATTCTTGCCAAACACCCTCCTCATTTAAGAGCTTAAACAGCCACTTACTTAGCAAACACTTATTTTTCAGCTCTAGCACTTCCAACACCTAACCCCCTGATCTTTGGGTCTGCATATAATATTCCATTTTGTTAACATATATCTTCGCTTGTTCTCATCACTTTGCCAGAAAAAACGAGATCTATAAAAATCAAGTCTCTTTCGGGCCCCTTTAGGAATATCCATAAAAGAGAGCATAAACATGGGTAAGCTAGTTAGGACCGAATTAATAAGAATTAAACGATCCCCCGTACGATAACAGCTTCCCTTTCCAACATGCAAGTTTGTCCTCAAAACGACATTCAACTAGATGTCACTCAGAGTTTTTCAATTTTCTGTGATGAATAGGAATACCCAAATATTTAAAAGGTAGAGAACCTGACTCACAACCAAAATTTGTTTATACTGATCCTCTACCTCTTTAGCCTTTCCAAAACAAAAAACTTCACTCTTGTGGAAGTTAATTTTGAGACCCGACAATTGCTCAAAAATATATAAAATCAATTTAAGATTTAAAGCCTTCGCAATATCATGCTCTAAGAATAAAATAGTTTCATCTTTATATTGTAATATAGACAGGCCTCCCTCCACTAAGTGAGGAATGAGACCCCCTATATGCCCATTCTCCTACGCTTGCGCGATCAGAATAGCTAACATATCAGCAACAATATTAAAAAGGATTGGTGATAATGGATCATCCTGCCTAAGACCTTTTCTAGTTTGAAAATAATGACCAATGTCATCATTCACGCGAATACCCACACTTCATACCTGAACAAACTGCATAATCTGGTTGCACCATTCTTGTGCAAATCCTTTCATACGCCTGCTGGAGAAAAGGCCACTTTACTTTGTCATATGCCTTTTCAAAGTCAATTTTAAAATAACCCCATCCATTTTTTCCTCTTAAGTTCATGAATGGTTTCATGTAAAATGACCACACCTTCCAAGATGTTTCTCCAGGCATAAAAGCCGACTGAGAGGGTCTCACTACCTTTTGCACAATCTGAGAAATACGATTAGTTCCCACCTTTGTGAAAAAAATTAAAACTAACATTGAGTAGGCATATAGGTCTACATTGCTGAATTTGCACTGCATTATCTTTTTTAGGAAGCAAAGTAATCACACCAAAGTTCATATTAAACAACTGAAGATTACCTTGTTTCAAGTGGTAAAACATAACCATAAGGTCAGATTTGATAACCTCCCAAAATGTCTTATAAAACTCCGCGGGGAAACCATCTGGACCCGGAGCTTTATTTAATTCCATCTGCGAAATGGCCTCAAACACTTCTTTCACTAAGTAATCTGAAGTGAGTATATCATTTTCTTCTTGAGACAACTGTGGTATATCATGGATAACAGATCCAAAAAGTTTTTTATAACACTCAGTAATATACGTTTTTAAATTCTCCTCCCCACAATCGTTCCCTCATCCTGCTCTAGTTGGAAAATTAATTTCTTTCAGTGTTTGCCATTAGCAATAAGATGAAAATACCTAGTATTATCTCCCCCTTCCTGAATATGTTTCACCTTAGCTATCTGTGCCCACTTACTTTCTTCATCCCTACGAAGAGTGCAAATTCGACCATTTGCCTCTCTCAGAGTGTCTCTCTCAGCCAACGAAAGAGGAATACTCTCAGCCTTAATATCAAGGTCGTCAATAATCTTAAGCAACCTTTCTTTTTCTTTCCTGTACTTACCACTCTGGTTCTTAGCCCACCCCTTAAGAAAACGTCTCAAGCGTCTAATTTTATTCTGCCATATCTCAACAGCCGAATCACCTTTGACCCTTGCAGCCCACTCTGTCGGAATCATATCATAAAAACCGTCCAGTCGCAGCCACAAAAGCTCGAAATAAAAATGCGCCTTATTACCCACATGAGCACGATTTCCGAATTCCACAAAGAGAGGAGTATGGTCCGAACCAGTCCTAGTGAGGGCTTGAACAGTAGCCAAAGGGAACTTATGTTCCCAATCCACAGATGATAAAATTCTATCTAGCTTCTCAAAAGTTTGTGTGTCCCTCCTATTTGCCCAAGTATACTGCCTACCCGATAACTCAATCTCCTTCAAATCTAGACTATGAATAATTGCGTTGAACATAACTGGCCATCTTGGGTTATAGTTATTATTATTCTTTTCTTCAGGCTTTCGTATGATATTAAAATCCCCACCCACCAACAAAGGCAGTGTTTCATTTTCACAAATACGAACTAGCTCTGATAAAAATTGAGGCTTGTACACATCTTGGGCAGCACGATAAACCGAAACTAAAACCCATTCAAAACCATCATTCTTAGATCTCACATAAAGATTAACACAGAAATACCCTACATCCACTTTCTCAATTTCTCAATGAGATGGATTTCTATTTCTGTATCTGAACCCAATTTCTCGCGAGTCAACCCAAGTGTTTCCGTGTTGAGTATGAGGGTTGAATAGAATCTCCAGAAATGCAAAAGCCCGTGAGATACACAGGCGGCATGAGCAACATCTTGTAGCGGCAAAATGGAATGTATATGATGTAAGATGTCCTGCAGAAGCATCATGGACAAGTTAGATTGTAGCTAGTACTAATGCCGACTTCACTAGAAATAAACAACAAAAATAGATGACTTGTTAGGCAGTGAGTGTGTTACTTAGTGTTTGCATGAAGACTTGCATTGTAGATGAAGGAAGTGCATTGGGTTATGCTTATGCAATTGCTGGTTTGATGCGGAAGTTGTTTTTTTTTGCAGCAAACACAATACATTCAAGTATTAGGCCAAAATTGCTTTCAGTGCTACAATGCATACCTCTGGAAGTTTGTCAAGCATAAGTTCTTGTGTCATGTTTTGGGCACCTCCAGAAATATCACTTTGTGGCTGCAAGAGGTGTTGAAAGTTGAAACCCTTGATCCACTGTCTGAAATTGGGCAAGGCTGGAACGTACTCCATCTGTTCAAAGTTACCCTGTGTTTGGGGGTTTAATGTTTTTTTAGACGGAAGGCACAAGTGCCTGACTTTAAATTAATAAAGCCAAGACAACAGCGTTTACAAACAGAACAACAATAGAGCATAGTTTACATGTGGCCTCAACCGCACCCCTGGCGACCACAACACCAACAGGCTAGAGTAAAAAGAACACGACACATCAGCCGGAGAAAGGCAGACGCAGCTGCACGAAAAACTCTCCACCAGAAATAGCTAGGTGGGTGGTGAAAACGTGAAGGCGAACAACTCCCTAAGCACGGCGACCAGCCCGTCCAGCAGCACCCCGACCTCGTCCTTGAGCATTGGCCTCCATCGCTGTAGAAACAACATTGTTTAAAAAATGCAGTCAACAGGTTGTCTAGAGAACTTGGCTTCAATAGTAAATTTGTTCCTAATGAGCCATAAAGCCCAACACATAGCTGCAATGTAAATAAGCTTGGAGAAGGAGCTGGGGTTCCACGTCACTCGTAGCCCCTCCCTGATACTACTCCACAAAAACTGTGCAAGGGCACACCCAAAGAAAATGTGATCATCATCTTCAGGTGCCCCACACAAGGCACACTGCCAATTCGAGGGCCCATGCCGCAGTTTAATTTGGACATTTGACGGCAGCCACCCTCTAGAAAGCTGCCAAAGGAAAATGCGAACTTTCAAAGGAGCTTCGACCTTCCAAATTTCTAAGTTCCTATCACAGACAGGGCCTTGGCAGAGTTTCCTGTACAAGGATCTAGTTGAGAAAACACCCGACGGATCAAGAGCCCAGGACACACTATCCCGTTCCTCATATGGCTAAATGTCCTCGATCTCTTGTACCAAAGCCTTCCATTGTGCTATCTCCACAACCCCCAAGCAGCGTCTGAACCTAAGAAGCCAACCAGTACTCACATGAGCCTTGTGAGTCCAACGTAGCTCCATGCGCGAAAAATCAAGACCTTGTCCGTTCGTCCCAGAAGAGTGTCTCTGGAATGATGTCCTGAGCAATCAGGTCGTCCTCAAGTTTATCCCACTTAGGTAGGTTACCCTTGTAGCCAGCTCTCCCCATACGCTGGTGATAGATCTTTTTAGCGACGTTTGTCGTATTTCTTTTAGACCTTGCCAGAGCTTCTTTCGACTTTACGCCTCGAACTACCCCTTCCCTCGCGGCTACATCATCCCGGTCGGTTGGATGCTGAGCGCCGGAGGAGTGCTGGTCCCTTCTATTCCTCAAGGTGTGGCGCGTCAGGCGGCCATCACGAACCACTACTACCACGAGCTCACGCCGGAGCAGCGGAGGGATCCCCGTTGGAATCCCGATTACCGCCCTACTTAGGACCCTGATGACCCAGAAGTATAGGGGGTGTATCGTAGTACTTTCCATAAATAAAAGTGTCAAACCCAACGAGGAGCAGAAGGTGTTGACAAGCAGTTTCGATGAAGGAATAACTGTAAATACTGGAAAATAGATATGTAGGGGTTTTTTAATAGTGCAGATAAATAAAGTGTGAGTAAATAAAATGCAGTAATAATAATTGCAGCAACCCAATCCTTTCTTCAGCAAAGAACAAGCCGGTGAGTTTACTTATAATTAAAAAACGTTCTCGAGGACACACGGGAGATTTCTGTCAAGTGCTTTTGTTCCATGCAGCTGAATAATGTTAGGTGTTTTGATAAGTGTTGTGTGTGTGAACCTATGATAATGTACTGTCCCATCCAAGACTAATACATACTTGTGATTATAACCCTTGCAAGCATCCGCAACTACAAGAAAGTAATTAAGAAATAAATCTAACCACAACTTTAAACTCCGGGATCCTACGCTCCCTCGTGTAATGGTTTCCTAACGGGGGTTTAGGTTTCTATCACTCCGGCAACCCCACAATTAGTAGCCAAATACACGATGCATTCCCCTAGGCCCATAAGTGGTGATGTATCATGTAGTCGACATTCATATGACACCTGACGAAGACATAGATCTTGGACCCTGCGGGTAAGGACACCCCCTCTCAGGCCCAATGTCAAGGCCCAAGAAGAGGCGCCCTTGGAAGACTCCAGAAGGCCTACAAGAAGCCCACCCGCACCAAACTTGCGGGTTAAGTTAGGTAGTTTTGTAACCGACCTAAGCTAGGGTTTGAATCCTCTCCGGGTAGGACTCGAGACCTGGCCATCTATATAAGGCCAGGAGAGCCCTCAGGGAGAGGACCAAGCAACACCGCACGACCAAAAAAGCCTCGGAACTCGAGATCTACTCTCGATTCGAGCAACCTGTAACCGATCTAATCATCCAATACAGATCGACACGAGGCAGGAGTAAGGGTTTTACCTCTACGAGGGCCCCGAACCTGGGTAAATCTTGCCTTCTGTCTAGCCGACGATCTCACCAGCGCCCATGACTTCTCCTAATCGAAACCCGATAGGGTCACCTAAGGGACTTGTCGAGTCAGGGATTCGACAATTGGCGCCGTCTGTGGGAACCGCGGGCGCTGGATCACCGGCATCTTCGGCTTCATCGACATCCAACTCCCGTTGGAAACCAATGACTACGGCTCCGAACAATCCTATACGGATCGGATCTGTCGTGGTCACGCCTCACTCGCCGGAATCTCGCCCGGCGTTCGAGGAACTGGAGAAAAGCGTCACCCTGACGTTCGGGAGCTTCAACTTCATGGCGAACAGAGACGGGATCCTCCACTTCTCAGATGAATCTGAAACCGAATCTGGAACCGCCAACTCGCGCTTTCCTACAGGAAAAAGCGGCGAGTCCATCCGCTACAACGCAGTCGACTACCACACCCTCTCGACACACGGACCACAACTGGCCCAAGTCTGCATGGCAGGGTCGGAACAGCCCTCGGAAACTGAATATAGCGCGACCGAGCGCGATATAATCGGCGTTTCGCGGGAAGCCTGGAAAAGAGCCAAAGAATCCATGCGAAAGAGCCAACCGCATGCGGCGGGAGCCACGCAGGAAGACCTAACCGCCTACCACTATCACCTAGTGAGGGCGGCCTCAAACATCAAGGACGCCCGAGCAGATCTAGCCCGTCGCAGGAGAGCGGCGGATGAATCAAGCCAACGTCGAGCCGAGCTATCCCACGCACCTTCAGTCGGTACCCGACCCAGGGGGAAGGGACCCGCAGCGTCGACGAGGGACCACGAATCTATGGCTGGAACCAACAGGTCTACCACGTCTTCTTTCATGAGGGTCGACGACGATGGCAACGTCTACCCGCAAACCCCAGCCGCTGCGATCCTAGCCGCAGCAACCTACATGCTGATGAATCAGCCAACGGATAGCGATCCCCGGGTGGAACAATACAAGCACATTCGCAAAGGTCTAGGGCTGGCGGCCGCGAGGCTCGCCTCTCACGATCGCAAAGAACAATTGGAGAAGGAGCGACGGGAGAAGGATAAGGACAAGGAAACGCCCCGCAGGCACAGAAGCTCTTCCCCGAGAAAAGACAAGTCGCCACGTCGTGGCCGAGGGAAAGAAGCCCGCCGCCGTGATGACAGTCGAAGCAGCGGCGACGACAACCCGAGAGATAAAAGCCCGCGACACCGCGGCAGCCGTTCACGCAAACGGAGCAAGGAACCACGGAAGAACTCCGATCGCGATCAACCCGAACGGGACGCGCGATCAGACATCGCGCAAAACAAAGTGGATAGAGCGAGGGCATCAAGATATCGCGATCGATCATCGTCCGGCTCTTCGGATGACGAAACCTGCGGCGCACTATGTTTCGCCCGTAGCATCCGCGAGGCGCCCCTACCCAAGCGATTCAAGCTCAGCACGGAAGTGACGAAGTACGACGGCTCACTCGAGCCCTCTCAATGGTTGAGCGACTACCTCACGGCAGTGAAATGCCAACGTGGTAACAAGAACACGGCCATGCAATACCTCAATTTGCACCTAGCCGGAGCAGCTCGCAGCTGGCTGGAGAGGAGACCGCGATCTTGCTACGCATCGTGGGATGATTTGCACCGTGATTTCTGCAAAAACTTCCAGTCGACCTACAAGAGACCGGCTACAATCGAAGAACTACGAGCCTGCAAACAGAAAAGCGGTGAATCCACCCGAGAGTACATCCAGCGGTGGAACACGCTCAGGAACACCGCGGGGACAATCTCTAAAGAAGTGGCGATTGAGGCCTTCGCCAAAGGAGCAAGAAGAACCGCGTTTCGAGAAGAGCTCGGCAGAGCCGCGCCCAAAACCATCGGGGAGCTCATGGTCATAGCCGAAAAATGGGCCAATGGAGAAGACGCAGTACGCAACGAAAGAGGATCATCACCTGCACACGAAGACGACCGCCACGGACGAAGGAAGAGAAGAAAATATTACGACCACGATGATAGAGAAGAACTAGTGGCAGCAGAATTCACGCGAAGTCGCGACTCCGGTCGTCGCGGAAGTCGCGAGTGGAAACCAAAAGCAGAAGAAAAATCACCCGAGGAAGACCTCGATGCGTACTGCTCGCTACATCTGTTCACAGATAAGCGCACGGGCAAGACTAAGGCAACACACCTTCTCAAGGATTGCCGAAAGTTCATCGAAATCTCGGACGCGCTCGCCAAGAAAAGATTCGCTTCCACCCAAAACTATCCACCACTGCCAGGAGGGGGACAACAATTCCAGCTACCACCGCCTCCACCTCCACCGACCAACCCAAACATGGCGCTCGCTGCATTGCCAGCGCCACCACAACAAAACGCGGGAGCAAATACATACCCGACTCCGCACGGACAACTCCTCGGGATGATACAGAAGGTATGCCCCTCTCGCAGAGCTCAAAAGCCAGAAATCGGACAAGTGCGACATAGAATTTAATGAGATCGCAAAATCTTTCGGGATGCAAGAAGAACTTCAAGAGTTAGCAAAAAACAACGGACCACTCCGTTATGCCCCTCACGAAGAAAAACGCACCCGAACTGGAATTCAGCGCCAACAGCGATACTCGCAAGCACCAAGTGCACCCGACAGACTCCGCGAAGACGGCGATGGTCTCCACAACCCTCTCGCCAGCATAGGAAGGCGCGCTCGTCAAACTCCTCCGTGAGTACTGGGAGATTTTTGCCTGGCAGCCCTCAGATATGCCAGGAATACCCAGGGAGTTTGCCGAGCACTCACTCGAAGTCTTTCCTGACGCCAAACCTATCAAACAGACGACTCGACGATTTTCAGAACCTAAGCAGAAAGCGCTTGGAGAAGAAGTAAACAGATTGCTAGCCGCAAACTTCATCAGGGAGATCAAAATATCCACCTGGTTAGCAAACCCGGTGTTGGTCCCCAAGAAAAACACGGATATCCTTCGGGTGTGCAGCGACTACACGTCGCTAAATAAACACTGCCCCAAGGACAACTTTCCTCTACCACGAATCGACCAGATCGTGGACTCTACGGCAGGTTGCCAGCGTCTCTCCTTTCTAGACGCCTATTCAGGATATAATCAAATCCACATGAAAAAGGAAGACGAGGAGAAGACGGCTTTCATCACACCACACGGTGTATACTGCTACACGACAATGCCCTTCGGGCTGAAGAACGCAGGCGCAACATATCAGCGCTGCATGCAAAGATGCCTCGCCAATCTCATTGGCAAAAATGTACAAGTGTACGTCGACGACATCGTCATCAAAACTCGAGTGGAGGACACACTCCTCGAGGACATCAAAGAAACATTCGACGCCCTTAACGCATATCGGATCAAGCTCAATCCGACCAAATGCGTTTTCGGTGTCCCAGCAGGCAAACTTCTCGGGCGAATGGACAGAGCTGCAAACACCCGGGCCACCCGAGTATACGAGCAATTGGATAATGTACTTCGATGGATCCAAGAGAAACGAAGGAGAAGGAGCAGGAATCGTCCTCCTCTCACCTAGCGGAGACAAACTGCAGTACGTCTTGCGACTGGATTTTCCACCCGATGACCCAGCATCGAACAATGACGCAGAATATGAAGCACTATTGCATGGGATGAAGATGGCAATCGCCTGTGGAGCTACCCGATTAATGATCTACGGCGATTCCAACCTCATAGTGCAGCAAACAATGAAAGAATGCGACGCCATTGCCGAAATCATGGTTGCATATCGCGACATGTATAACCTACTCGAAGGAAGCTTTAAAGGGTGCGAGCTAAAGCACATTGCAAGATCTAGCAACGAAGAAGCAGACAGACTGGCCAACATGGTTTCCACGAACACACCCATACCGCCAGGGATATATTTCGAGCGGATGATTAAGAGATCGATCAAACTGAAGAAACCCGCAGAAACACCCGCAGCAATGGAAACAGAGGTCAGCCCGCAAATCGCGCTTCTCGAGCTTACTCATAACATATCACGGCAGGTTTTCCTGGTCGAACCAGTCTGGACGCAGAAATATCTCGACTACCTGCTAAACAAACAGCTCCCGGCCGATCCACGTGAGGCTCGACAGCTAATCAGGCGTAGCAAATCCTTTCGGGTGGTTAACGGAGAATTATACAAACAAAGCATCTCGGGAATACTTCAGCGTTGCATCGCACCCGAAGACGGCAAGGAATTACTTCGAGACATACATCAGGGTGATTGCGGACATCATGCTAGCTGGAAAGCGATATTGGGTAAAGCCTTTCGAGCAGGATTCTACTGGCTCACAGCAGCCACCGATGCAAAAAACCTGGTCGATAGATGCGACGCCTGCCAGCGATTCGCACCAAAGCCGCACGCACCCGCTACGGAGTTGCACATGATACCCATCGCCTGGCCCTTTGCACAGTGGGGGCTAGACATGGTTGGACCATTACGCAGATCCACACCCGGTGGATATACACATCTGCTGGTCGCAGTCGACAAATTCACAAAATGGATAGAGGCAAGACCAGTAACTTCGGCCAGCGCCCAATGCGCCGTGGAGTTTCTCGATTCCATCATATGCAGATTTGGTGTGCCACACGACATCATTACAGATAACGGCACAAACTTTACGGCAAAGGAAACACAGCAGTTCTATGAAGAGAAAGGCATCAATTTCAAGTTTGCTTCGGTCGCCCACCCGCAAACGAACGGACAAGTCGAAAGATCCAACGGCTTAGTTTCGGCTGGGATCAAGAAACGACTACTCGACCGTCTGCACCCCGCAGCAGGGCATTGGGCAGAGGAGCTACCCTCCGTACTCTGGAGCCTACGGACGACCCCAAACAGGTCTACAAAATACACACCATTTTTTATGGTATACGGGGCGGAAGCAGTCCTTCCCGAGGAAGTTCGATTCAGCGCCCCACGGGTTGTGGCCTACAGCGAAGAAACCTCCAACAAAGCACTTGCAGACGATATGGATGCACTCGACGAAATGCGGGACATCGCACTCGCAAGATCCGCAGTTTATCAACAATCGCTACGCAACTATCACAGTCGCCGCATACGCCACAGGTCATTCGTGGTAGGTGACTTAGTATTGCGGCTCAAGTAGAAGGAAGGACACAAACTCGAACCACCTTGGGAAGGACCCTTCATTGTACACGAAGTTATCCCAGGAGGAGCCTACAGGCTCAAGAATCCAGCGACCGGAGGAATCTATTCCAATCCATGGAATATTGCACAACTCCGCAAGTTCTACCCTTAGGTTTACTTGTTTCTACAACAATAAGGCTATACTAGCCAATTTTGTAGCTCGAATACATGACTTCTCAGTCATTGCAATAAAAATACATGATTTCCTCATCATATTTACCCGAAGCTTCTTGTTTACTGCATGCTAAAAGTCACAGGTACACACCCCATCGCACACACGGGGGCTACACCTAAGAACTTAGCATCCCAAAGAAATATCATCAAATACAAGGTTACACACCTTACAACGATTTTTACAAACTATAAACAGTTTACAGGATATTCACATCCGATAGATCAGTCAAAACGCCGAGCATTCTCAGTCGCTAAAACCCTATCTACCTCTTCAGAGGTCATTCGGATAATCTTCTCGGCTGCGGGGCGTACAACATCATAAAAAGGTGTGATGTCCTCGATTGCATAATCTGGGCGCCGAGCTGCGGAGTTCAAATCTATCTCAGGATGCCATATTCGGACAAAGGAGAGAGCCACAACCGCGCCGCACGTCATCTATTTGCGTACGCACGTGCGAATCTCCCCTTCCCGACTAAACAGCCTGAGTAGATAGCTCCAGTCTTCGGGACCCCTTTCGAGTGGATAAAAAGCTGCATTCATCGCGATCAAGACCTCGTGAAAAGAACCCACGAGAATTCTCGCCTGCAGCACTCGGAATTTCAAGGTGGCCATCACAAACCCTCGACTGCGATCAGACCAGAAGTTATTCGCATGAGGTTTTGGGCTGTTAGCCTCTTGGTGAATGTGGTTTTCCACCCACTGCTTTTCCTCCCTGTCATTCGGTCTAACAACTGAAGGGCAGATGCACTTAGTCAGCTGAAGAATACAAAAGGAGAAAAAATGCACGGGGGCTGCACCACTTACATAGCAACTCCCTCGCAACTGAAGATAGCTCGTCCATCAGAAATTGCTCGCGCTCAGCCGCCAATTTCTGTTTGGATATCGCCACATCAGCCACCCCGCGCAAAGCTTTCAGCCTACGCTCACCCTCCTGAACCTTATCTCGAAGGCCAGCAAAAGTGCCCACGGCGGCCACAAGTGGATTTACTGGATTACCACGTCCACCAGAAGTTTCCGCGGCAAACACAGTAGCCTGGAAGAAGCACAAGGAAAGAAGTGAGATGCCCTACTCGAGTGGTTTCTAGTCGCACATCTGACTAAACACGCTTGGGGGCTACTCCCATCGGGAGACAAAGGTACAAACAGGAAGAATAAAAACTCCAAAGGATAAATGCTTCGATCAAGGACAACAAAAGTACGGGAATACATCCCAAGGTTCATTACATTCAAAGAAGGAAATAAAAAAAAAACTACGAGGCTACATTGGTGCTCCCACTAGCAGCAGTCGACCCTCCCTTCTTCCGAGCAAAAATCTCAGAAAGCTTCTGAGCAAGAATGGCGGCTTGCTCGCCAAAACGAGAGAGCCGTACCTTTTTGCCCGTGGAAGGATCGACTGGAATGGACGAGTAAGCCTCCTCCAACCCTTCGACTCCGTGCGCCAGAGCAAATTGGATCGCAGTCTTTGCGCCAGCCTCCGATTGAGCGACTGCAAAGGCATCCAGAAGTTTTCCTTCTGAGAAGACCTTCAACATATCATCGAGCGCAGGTGCAGGAGTGGCGTTGGCGAGGAGGCGACCGTACAGTTGCCCCAGCACTTGGGTGGCATCACTGACCATGGAAGAAACTCCATCAGCGTGCCTTTTAAGCTGGGCAAGTGTATCGGTTACCACATCCACCCGCTGGAGTCCAGGGATTTCTAGAGGAACATCCAGAATACCTGCGAAGGGAGAAAATAATACTTAGCAAACTACAGCCAAGTGAAGAATCAGAATCGCGAAATTCCAACAAGCTTACCCGCGAAGCGCTCAGCAAGGGGACGGAGGAACCCGACAAGCTCGTTGTCGGCCTTACTGCCGGTTTTCTCTAACTCCTTCAAGGACTTCCGCGCGTCCGCAAGCTGTCGACTGAAGTCTTCCGACTGCATACGGGAAGCCTCTAGCTCTTGTCGAATGGCCGTCAGGTCAGCCTCTCGAGCAGTTACCTGTTCAGAGAATTTGACCTTTTCGGATTCTGCAAATTCAAGTCGAGCTGCAAAGAGACACTTGTCAAAAACTCTAGAATGAATGGAGTGTGGAAGACAGGGAAACGATAGAGCTCACCCTTGAGAAGATCGTTTTCAGTCCGGAGTCGGTTGCGGTCCGCTCGAAGAGACTTACAATCCGATTCAGCGAGAACGACGCGGCGACCAATCGCCGCAAGAGAATCAACGAGTGACTGCAAAAGCGCGAAGACGGAAGAGTTAAAAGGATCAAATTTGAGCCTGTACCCGATTATTTACAATCGACTATAGCCTCGGGGGCTACTCCCATCGGGAGCACTGCCGTGCACCCGATAAAAATTAAAAGCATGAAGAGGAATTAAACTAGACTTTGAGCCTGTTAGGTTCATGCCGAAGCTCTCATGTTCATATCGGTTGCTTTGAAAAGCATGCCTCCTTTCGATTTCTAAGACATACCGGTACGTTGTGATATTCTAGTTGTCTCTCTAGAAGTATCACCAGGTTGTTCCCTGACCGTAATGTCTAATCAAGGGGTAGTTCGAACCACTCCTTTCTCCAAGGAAACCTGCTGGATATCCTGGACTAGTTGGTTGATCTTAATCACTAACTTGGAGAGTTGAAAGACAAGAGCTCCGCCTAACTGGATCCTTCGTTAAGGGATGTCTAGTTACCTTTGTGTTGAAGCTTGATAGTATCTCCCTAAGGGACATGTTATCTTTCCACCCTTGATTTGATTTGGGCTATCGTCAAATCGAGAAAAGATCCAAGGACTGTCTTGATGGTGTTTTCACCCATGGTGTTTTGCCTGAGTACACCTTCATGTCCTTTGGTCTGACCAATGTATTGCCTTGTTCATATATCATATGAATCCCTCTTCTTGGAGTGTTTTGATAATTGTGTTTTCGAACCCATCGATGACATTTCTAATCATCCAAGTTGCAAGAGGTTCATGCTGAACAAATGGCAACAATGTTGGAAACTTTCGAGAACCATCTTTGTGTCATCACGAAGTTGGGTTCCAGATGTTTGAAGTAACCTACTCCGGTTCATGTGCTTATGGTGAAAGATGTCGCCATGGATCCGAGTAAAGTTTTCTTGTTCCTTCGGGAATAATCCCAAGTCGGTCATGTATGTGTGGTCTATTCTTGAGATGGTAGGTTGTTACCTCCATTTACTTGAACAAGTTTGTATCCACACTAAGCCACTGACTGATTGTTCGTAAAGATAAGAAGTTTAAGAACTTCATTATCTCTGTATCGTCTTTCCCACAAGGACTCTGATGTGTTTTATTGCAAGTAAACCATGTAGGTGCAGCCGTCTTTCTAAAGTTGCTAATACATGAGTTTTGCAATCTCGCTCATCTTCTTGAGCGTGGCATCGTAGTCTATACCTTGAGAATCTAGTAAATGTATCTCGTTGATAACCGGTGCAATCTCTTTGATCATATATACTGAGTCTAAGTTATCAAACCACAAACCAGAGCTGAATCTCAAGAAGCAACGATGGTTGGTGCTCCCTCAAGAGTGTTGAACTAGGTCCATTTGAAAATCTGGCATGGTTGATGTGGTGGTTGACACAAATAGCCGGAAGGCCTAATGTCATATCTCTTTGAATCCGTAAGAACAACCACTCCCCGTGAGGATTTCTGTGATGCTATTTCTAGAATTCTCCCTCATTGTTCTTTTGAACCGAAGTTTGACTTTCACTTGATGACCTTTTGAAGGCTTGTTAAGAACCTGTTGTCGGTATCTAAAACATCAAGGATAACTTGGAAGTTGATCTTTCCAATATCTCTCAGTTGATCCTCCAAACCTTTCTTTTGGTGGAAACAAGTTCATCCTGAGAACCATCTCTTGGTGTTTCGTAACCACCGTTGATCAGTTCCCTTCTCAAGTTGTTTGTGCCTGAAGTTCTGTTCATCTCACACATTGTGTGAATTTGTCAGTCACTTCAGCCATGGGGTCTTAACCATGTGGTAAACGTATTGCTACGTCAAATCCACCATAGTAAAGAGATTCTCTATTCCTACCGGTGTTTCAATCCTCGTTGGTTATCCATTCTTATGGTGTGACCAAGAATACCTCTTTCATTACGGTGTTCCAACATCCTTTGGTTACTCATATTCTGTCATGAAGTAACATCCCAATTCTTGACAAAGTTTCGACAAACTTTGACGGAATGAAAGTTCCGTTATCTTCCGTGTCCACTCCGAAGAGTGAACATGGTCCTGTATCAATTTCTCTCCGACTCACGGTTACAGTGTTTTCTCGTGATTTCCCTCGTCTACGGATATTATGTCGTGGTATCCAAGACCATCTTTTTCATCTTGGTTGTTTGTTTGAAGAAATCTTGATGTCATAAGTTGTCCAACCTTTCTTTTCAAAAAGGATTTAAGGTCTTGTGCAAATCTCATATTCTAAATCCTTTCATGAACCATCGTCCGTAAACTTCAAACCATCTTTTACTCCCTCCGTTATCTTGATGTGTTTCATGTATGTTAACTCAAAAGTTCTTTATGAACATCCCTATCATGAGTTACCCATGAGATACTCGATCTTCGTGAAGATCAAATCCTACGAGTTTTCCCTTTTGCATAAGGTGTAGCCGCTAAAGAATATTCGCAAGTACTACGGATCAATCTCTTCAAGAAGAGAACCGTAAGGTTCGAGAAGATTGTTCAAAACCGGTGTTCCTTCTTTCTTCTCCTTCGGGAATCTCGGGACGAGATTCTTGTAAGGGGGGTAGATTTGTAACATCCCAATTTTGCTAAATTAGGGTTGTGGTGTTGTTGGCATCTCATACATGCATGAATCAAAAAATTTAAATCATGTTGAACCAATTTAAACTATGAATTAAATGGTTTGAGGAAAATCCCACAAAAAGCTCTTATTTTGGTTCCCAAAATCTTGTTCTGAAAAATATTTCAATTACACCAAAGTGACACATGGTGTTGTTGGAAATTTCATGAGCTTTTCAAAGATAATTTTTGCCAAATTTTAATCTTTCAAAAAGGCCCTCAAAAGTTGTTTCCAGTTCTGTTTTTAAAAGAGAGAAGGGCCTCTTTGTGGTTTTCTGAATTTCAGGGGGTTATGGAGGAAACCTCCTTTGTCTTCTACCTCCGACCGAAAGACAGCTGCGTGTCCATCTCCACCCGACGCCACCTCCTGCGTCTTTGACCGCGCCCCCGTGTATGGTTACCTCCCAGGACGTCGTGCCCTCCTTCTCCTCGCCCTCCCTAACCCCTCTGCTCCCTCTCTCTGGTCCTCTGTTTCCTTGCGCAACGAAACCCTAACCGCCCCTAGGGCCGCCGCCGTGCGCCCATCTCCGGCCATCCCCGGTCGAACGGAGACCACCAGGAGGAGCTCCTCGACCTCCTCTACCTTCCCCTCCAAGCTCGCTTGCCGGGATGGCCTCGCAACGACGAATTCCGCCGTCGTTCTCCCGCCCGGCCGCCGGCCAAATCCACACGCCGGCGAGGATTCCGGCCGCCACTGCCTTCCCTAACCCTTCCACGAGCTCAAGCACGACTTGGTGAGCATCCCCATGGCCTCAGCTCTCCTTCTCCCTCTCGGAATCCTCCTCCCCGTCAGGACCGTGTCACCGCCGCCGCGGAAGGTCGCCGCCGGCGAAGCTCCGGCGACCATTTGGTCGTTCCGGCGCCACCCCTAGACTCCCCATGATCTTCTCTTCCTCGTGGTATAGTTTGTTTCATCGAATTTGCATCCAATTCTCCGAATTTGATAACATCTGTGAAGAATCAGTATACGGTGACGTCACCATCTCATCATGATGATGTCATCCGCCAGCTGTTATTCCATTTTGTTTTCTGAAAATGAATAATATGACCGGTGGGCCCCACTGTGTTTTAATTACTGAAAATACCTTAATCTTTAATAATGAATATCTCTTAATATGTTACTCAGAAAAATATAATAAAAATATGGAGATGATCAAAAAAATGAGCTCTACCCAAAAATGCCATTTTCATGTATGTTTGACCAAGTTGAAAAATGAACATTATTTAATGCTGTTTAATTCAATTAAAAATAAAAAAATAAGTTTTTATTCAATAAAATTAGAAAAATAAAAGTTATATACCAAATTGCTCAAAATGACAAATGCAACATGTTTATGATGTTTTAACCTCATTTGAGCTTTTAAAATTGTACTCATGTTCATAATCGCCCGAAACCCCTTCCGGGGTCTATCTCGGGCTAATTCCAGAAAAACTGCATAATTGTCATACGAACCCTAGCAACCCAACCATCATGATTAGGGTTTTATTTCAGTGCATTAAATTGCTCATGCATACATATTGTGCATTGCATCGATGCCATGTTTGATTGTTATTCTTCTTTTCGGTGTTGTTTCCCCCTCGGTAGAACGCGACTCCGAAGAGAAGGCCAGCAATCCAATGGTGAATACTTGATCCTAACCAACAAGTCAAGCACTTATTCCTGAAGACTTCATCTGGTTTTCTTATAACCAAGGCAAGCATAACCTCTTATCTGCTCATATATGCTTTCGAACAACATTTGATCTCGTACCTTGCATTCGATTCCAAACTATTTGATGCTAGCAGACATAGTTCACCTATATACTGCATTGCCTCAATATCCTGATCCACTGCTCCTAGCCGCTATAGATTTTCTTGTGCACAACGCCAGAGCCTCATATCTGCTTTGCTTAGTCATACATGTTTGTTACCTCTGCTCCATCCGGTTGATGAATCAGAGATGCGATAACCTAGTATGATATGATGACGAGGTGAGATGAGCGTTGTGTGGTTAACTTGACTAAGGCGAGGACGGGAGGCCACTTGGGAAGTGGTTCTTGGTCCCGTACTTGCCAACGCTAGGGGTAAGGTCTCGCCGTGGAAACCAAGACTGAGCGTGCAACCACACGCGAGGCCTAACAGACCGCGCTCGACTAACTAACTTGTTTGGTTCTATCCGTGAGTCACGTAGTTTGGGATTTCCATCTGCGTGTGAGTCAAAAACCTTTTGGAGGTGTTTAGGGCGTGACCGGGACAAGTGATGGACGTACACGGATCTTGTTCCCGACTCACAGAACAGGTGCCGTCAGGAGGTGGCCAACTCCCTGTTGACGGGGTGGCCCTGTTTGGGTTGACTCATGGATAGGGCTCGACAAGGTAAAGGTCGTGGCCAACCACCCTCTGCCGCGCTCCATGGACGAGCGTACATGTGGCGTTAAGAGTCGGATGGTACGTGTGGGTAAAGTGTACCACCCTGCAGGGATAAATCTTTCGGAAAGCCGTGTCCACGGTTAAGGACGACTTGGTGAAAGCCACGAGGTCATAGATAACTTGAACGTGACGTAAAAGATGTTGACAAGGCATGGAGGCAGTAGATCAAGGGTGCCTCCCCGGAGATGCCGGGAGGGGTGATCCTTGTAGCATGTGAGGTGCTGGGAAATGATGTTGGTGGATGAAAAGATGATGATACGGTAGTTGAGTTTCTCATCTGTTTTGAAAACCCTCTACAAGACGTGCTATTCTTCCTCGATTTGGAAAACAAACATTGCTTTACGCAAATCAGCCTTCATAAAACCCTTTATGAAACTAGCAGGTATATAATAGGTTAACTAAGTCTTGTTGAGTACCTTCAGTACTCAGGTTTGCTTAAATTTGGTTCAGGTGAAGATCTCACATCGGTGATGAGTCAACGTGGACATCGACGAGTAGTTCGGGGTTCCCAGGTAGCAGCCTGGAATCTATGGGCTGGGACGTCGCCTTATGTTGCGGCCTCTTAGGCCTTTTTGGTTCTTGTTGATTAGCAACATAATTTGCCTTCCGTTGTCTGATGTAATGTTGGGTCATGTGACCTCTGCTTGTAAGCTATACTCTAGTAACATCTGTTTAATACAAGTTTCATGTCTAGAGTGCTGCTTTGATCGGTTGTTGGTTTCGAGCTCATTGTTATACAGTTTTGGCTATGCCTGCATAGTTGTCGCAGTCGAGGGGTTGTGGAGCCGATGATCCATGTCCGAGCCCGCCTGTCGATGTGATCGGCCTGGGGCGAGGTAACCCCAGTAACCCTCGATTGTTGTTGCACTTTCTGGACACATAGCATCTCTGTATAGCTTTGGTCCCGTTTCCTTCAGTTTCATTCGATTCGTGGACGCTTTGATATGCATAGTTGGTTATGACTAGCATGGATACAAGGAGTAGTAGACTGGGGATCCAGACTACGTGCCGATGAATCCAGTCTGCCTGCCGTTGGTTGTTGCGGCCGGGGCTGGTAACCCTGAAGCCCTTGTGGGTCCATGTCTAGGAGCACATAACAGTATGTATATCTCTGGGTCCGGGGTCGTGACAGTCGGCCTTGTTCCAGTCCGTTCGATAATGGTCGAGTTTCCCCAACTCGGTACCATCCCAGGCCTTGTTGTCGAGCACCTTGCTGTCCCAGGCCTTCCCGATGTGGCCTACTGCGTCCAAGATGGCCGCAAGGCCTTCTTCGGGAAGCTCCTACTCCTCTTTGCCGCGGGAAGAAAGTTCTTTGATGACCAAGGGATCCTTCTTTCCCTTGGACTTAGAGGCTCCCATGGCTTGGCGCCCTTTGAGGGCGACTGCTCGTTTCTCCTTCTTGGACAACGGGATTTCATGGCGCTGCGATAGGTCCACCTAGTAATCAGGGTACTTGCGCTGCACGCTGCCGCTAGCACCGGCACCCGACTTCTCGACGGGGCCAAAAGTGACCCCGGAGGAAGCCGGGTTGGCACTTGGAGCGGGCGGAGCGAGTGTCAGCTGGGCGCTCTTCAGCTTCCCGGAGGGCTGCGGCGCCTGCCCAGCCTGTGAAGCAGTGCGCTTTGGCTGGTGCCGGGTTGCCTCAGCTCCCGGCTTGATGATCTTTTTAGTACTTGGCGTGGGAGCTGGCCGAGAAGGCGGAGGCACTTGAAGAGTTGGCTGAGGAGGTGGTGGTCCTACTGAGTTGGTGGAGGAACTGGTGCGCTGGGTGGAGTCGCCTGCGGAGTTGGGGGCACAGGTGGCCGGCTACTCGGTGCAGCATCCGGCTGCACTTGGTCTTGGCGGGCTGGCTCCACCACAGCATCTTCTACCCGCTGCCCGGTCGTGGGATCATGTTGTTCTGCAGCATTGGTCTCTGGCTGCAGCTCGATGGTGGCATCTGGCCGCTCCAGGGCGGCGTCTTCTCGCTGCTGCTCGGCAGCACGGTCAGCGTTATCCTTGGCTGATGTAGCCGGAGGAGTTGGCGGTCTCGCGGAGTCATCGGTGACCTGGGCAGTTGGCTGTGCGTCAGGCGGCGACTGCTCGGAGGTGAGGTCTACTTCAATCCTGGCGCCATCATTCTCGACACCAGTGTCTTCTTCTTCATTAACTGGGGAGGACGCACGCGCCCTTTCCCGTGGCTCTTGATTCTCGTCATCATCCGAGAGCTCAACAGTCTCCTCTCGGGGCGGGGCTGTCCGTGTCTGAGGAGTTGGCGCAGTGGTGGCGTCGGCGTCAAGAGCCGCGCTGGAAGGAAAAACAGGGTCAGAAAGAAAGCGGAAAGAGGGAGAAGGGAAAAGCACAACAGGAAACGGCAATAAGTCAAGGTGTACTCGGAGGAACACTTACCCCTTGCTGGTGGGGGCCTTCCTCTTACGGGAAGCACCGGCTTTGCTCGCGGCTGTCTTCTTGGTCCTCTTGGGGGGAGGTGCCTGGGCACCGCTGCCAACTCTCTTCCGAGTATTGGGAGCGGCCACCGATAGCGGATCGACGATCAGGGGTTCCTCCCCGTCGTCCAACTCGGGTTCCTCTGCAGAGTAGAAGAATAAAGGAGTTAAAACAAGCAAGGAAAGAGAGTCAAAGTTTATTTCTAGCAAACAGAGAGGTGAACGCAATCACCTTCTTCATCTTCGGACCAATCCTGAATAGAGGCATCAGCTCGGGACTTACCTGGCTGATTGGCGTTGGGGATACACAAGATATCCTGAGTGTCATAGGCGGTCTTGTCGTCTTCAGTTCTGTTTTCGTGCCAGTTGGCCTCGAAGATTTCACTGTCCTCTTCTCGCTGGCGATTGATGTGATGTTGATACAAGCAAGCACGATGAGTAAATTCTACTCGAGATAGCGTGCAAACACAAAGCATATCAAACTAAGTGGTTCTACTCGGGTTAGCATGCAAACACAAAGCATATTAAGCTAAGTGTTTCTACTCGGGATAGCATGCAAACACAAAGCATATTAAGCTAAGTGTTTCTATTCAGGATAGCGTGCAAACACAAAGCATATTAATCTAAGAGGAGTTCTAATCGATGTCAATTACAACTAATAAGGGTGCAGAGAAGAGCACTAACCTGAGGGATCCTTTTGGTGCGGCTATACGACATGAGGGCGTAAGCCCAGTTCTCGGTGAGCGTGGTCTGCATAATAGACCTGGCCCAGGTGGCCACCTCAGCCTTGCTGAGCTCAAAGGTTGTCGTCCTGGTACAATCCCGGGGACCTCCCATGTAGCACATCTTGTGCACTCGGTGCTGGAGCGGGAGTATCCGGAGCGACATCCAGCAGGCGATTGGATCATCCTGAAGGAGCCATTCTGACACCAGCTCGGTCAGTCGCTTCTCGACCTAGACGACATCTGGCACGGTCTTGTTCGGGTCGTATCCCCAATTCTGCCCGGTGGGCAGCGCGTTCACGAACTTAGGGAGCCCTATCCGCTTTTCGGTGGGCTTTCCCTTCTCGGCGGGTACATTCTTCACATATAGGAAACCGCGCTGCCACTTGCGCACGGTTTCCAATCCGAGTACTCTCGGGTGGTGTCCGGTGCGGCGCTGCAACATCATTGCGCTACCCGTTTGGGTCATCACGCGGGGGGCTGCAGTGTTGCCAAGACCGGGAATTTTCTGCTTGCGGAGAAAGAAGTATTTTGCCCAAGTCTGGACCGTCGGGTAGACGCCAAGGAAAGCATCACACACGATGACGTGTGTGGAGAGCATAACGATGGCATTTGGTGGAAGATGGTGAGGCTGAAGCCGCGTTTGAAGTGGGAGAGGAAGACCACGTACTCATCCTTTTCCGGTGTCGGGATGAGCTCGGTGCCAGGAGGCCGGCATACGACGCCGGGAGGGACGCGACGGGTATTAACCAGCCATTGGCAGTCCTCGGCGGTGACGTCCAAGCCCTCCCAGCCGGCTCGGGCGGGAACCGCCTCGTCTCCGTGCAGCATGGAAGCAAGGTTGCTGCTGGAGAAGAAGGCTCGTGGAGGTTGAGGCTGACGGAGGTGCGTGGGGATGCGCTTCTCTCTCTCTGTGCGTGGGGCGGCGGCGCGTTGAGGTGCAGAGGCGCTGTGCTCAACGGCGGTGACAGAGGCGAGGGGAGCGCGAGATTGGAAAGGAAGCAGGAAAGAGAAACGGTAGGCGGCGTGGGGGTATTTATTTCTCCCCGCGAGCTGCCGTTACTGATGGATTAATCGTGGGCATTGATCGTGCGGCGTGGGTTAACTGCCTGTCGTGGTGGTATCACGGCAGACGCCATGGGATGGCTTAAGTGTTGGGGCCGATGGACGCTGGAGGTATCCGGGGAGGGATCACACGGCGAGTAGCCGCGTGTAGGATGTCTCAAGCACTGCAAACAACAAGATCTTACCAAGGTTCAGGGCCCTCGTGTGGAGGTAACACCCCTACTCCTGCCTTTCCTCTCTATATGTGTGTAACCGAGTAGCCACAGTACAATGTATGCCTCCACCCGAGTAGCCACCCTGCTGCTCTCTAGCTCTAATGTTAGCTCTAGCAATAAATGTGAAGTGTGGCAACGTCCCTCGCGCAGGAGGGGGCAGGGCACCTTATATACTGGTGCCCACCCGAATAGATAAAGACTATAAAGTACGGTGATGTGACTTGACAACTGTGATGACAGCACGCCTCCAAGATCCCGCGCGGAGAAGCGCCGCGTCGTACGCCTGACAGCCCCTGTCCACCTCGTCAGTGAGATAGGGTAGGCCCCTACACCTGTCCTGTCCCCTCTGTCAGTGACAGGACTTGACAGGCGCCTACCACACTGTAGCCACGCCGTAGCGCGGATAATCACGCGCTCCGTAAGTTGAGCCGCACGCCGGTACGGACGCAGGATATGCGGGATCCCTTGTCAGAACGGCTCCATTGACTTCTGGCCCGAGTAGGATTGCCCTCTGTCTACTCAGACCATCTTCTCTACTCGGACAAATGTAACTTCCTTGATATCTTCTCTTGGCCATTGCTGGGTACGGCCGGATAGAAACCTACCGGGTAGCAAGTACCCGGGTAGCCATCTACCCGGTCAAACAGCGCGAAACGCGTGCGTAACGGGCGCAGTTAATCCCACGTCCTAGATCGTGGGCTTTCGAGTACCGTTCGACGCGACCTCACGGGCTGTGGGCCCTAGGCGCAGAGACATGTGCATGGCCTGCAGCAGCACCGAGGCGCCGCGGTTACTGCTGCGTGGCACGTGCCCCGCAGCAACACGGGAAGTTGGATTTGGTTTGATCTAGTGGGATCGTATTCGAAATTTCGCTAAGTCAAGTTACCCGGCAGCACCGTAGAGAGAGCGCTCTACTCGGCTACAAGGAAATTCTTCCAATAACCACAGTGGGAGTGGTTCGAGTAGGACGTTATGGGTCCGAGTTGGGGTGCAACTCGGCCTCGTTCCCTTCGTGAAGAGAAGTTTTGTTTTAAGCTGGCAGGGCCCAACGAACGAGTTCACTGGACTCTACCAGCTTCGGGGACTAATGTCGGGGGGGCTACCCCCAAGTAGGGGTAAGGCAAGTGATAAAGTGAAGGTCAAAGTGCTGTTGACCGGGTAGAATGCTACCCGGGTACCTGCTACCCGGTAGGTTCTATCCGGACATATTCACTGAAGACCAGGAGAAGATATTGAGAAAGATTATATTCGACCGAATAGAGAAGTTGTGGTCTGAGTAGAGGAGCTACTCGGGCCAGAAGTCAATGGAGCCGTTCTGACAGAGATCCCGCGTATCCCGTAGCCGTACCGGTGTGCGGTTCAACTTACAAGGTGCGTGATCATCAGTGACGCGGCATGGTGACAGAGAGGTGGGCACCTGTCTTGTCTTGTCACTGACAGGGGGACAGGACAGGATGGGGGCCTACGCTGTGAGGCTGACAGGGTGGATAGGACCTGTCAGCCGTACGGCGCGGCGGCTTCTCAGCGCGAGATCCCGGAAACGTGCTCTACGTCACATTTCTTAAGTCACATAAGTGGTACCTTTTATTAGTTGTTTATTCGGCTGGGCACCAGTATATAAGGTGCCCTGCCCCCTCCTGCGCGAGGGAAGTTGCCTCAGATCGCATTTATTGCAAGAGCCAACACTAGAGCTAGATAGAGCAGTCGAGTGGCTACTCGGCTGAGAGGCAAACTTGTATTGTGGCTACTCGGAGATTATACACACAGAGATCTCCTTTCTTTTCTTTCTTCCTCCTCCAGCCAGAATGCAGCACACAGCTGAGTGGCAGCAGTGCCGCCACCTCCTGCTTCTGTGAGCGCGCCCCCGTGCGTGGATACCTCGCCAGGATGTCGTGATCCTTCTCGCTTCTCCTCTCTGTCTCGCAGCTTCCTCCCGCTCTGCCTCTCTGCTGAAAAACGAACCATAACCGTACCTGTGATGGCCGCTGGCGTGCGTCGCCGTTCCTCTCCTCTCCGAGCTCCGGCGAGCAACCAGGGAGCTCCGTCGTCTCCTCCTCCACCTCCTCGGCGAAGGAATCGGGCCAAATCGACCGGAGTCGCCGCCGCCATCCCCGTTTCCCTCGTCTCCGGCCGACGGCCGCCGTGGCCGATTCGCCGCCATCCGGCCGCCCCTGCCTCCTCCGACCACCCTATGAGCTCCATGGTGAGCTTGTGAGTCTCCCCGTGCCATCCGTTTATCCCCTCCCCCTCTGTAACGTCCGCCCGACGTGCTCCGTGCTCCGCCGCCGCGGTAAGGTCGCCGCCGGCTAACTCCGGCGACCTTTAGGTCAACCGCAGCCACCGTTAGGTTCCCCAGGACCTACTCCATCTCGTTCACTACTTCGATTCGTCAAATTTGCGACCAATTCGTCGATTGCATGTTAACAGAGAGGATCCGTCCTGGATGACGTCACAATGACATCAAGCTGAGGTCATAACTCCCCTTTTTGATAAATTCAGGAAATTCCAAAAAAAAGAAATAAAATTGATATTCTAATAACTTTTGTTTTATAGCTCAGAAAAATAAAAATGAGGTACCAAAATGTTTCATAAAAATGTGAGCTACTTGTTTATACCATTTTCATACATGTTTGGCAAAGTTTAAAAGGAGGCCATATTTGTAGTTTCTCAGAAAGAAAAGGGGAATGGCTGTTTAGCATCACCGTGTCGGAGAAATACAGGAGAACCGACTCCTATCTGAAATCGGGCCCCGCACGTCATATATACGCGACCAACCCGAATTCCCCGTCTCCACCCGGGCAATCGAATCCGACGCGATCCGATAGCCAAGCCCCACCAACATACGGAATCGCCGCCGCCGCCGCGTCTCATGGCCAACCTCGGCGATCTCTCCCCACCGGCCGAAGGCGACTCCCAGCAGCAGGTTCGCACCTCCCGCCGATTCCTCACATACTATTGGTCGGTTTCACTCCCAGGGATTGCCCCACGGGGAGAAATTAACAAACATATCCGCTTATGCTGTAGCTTAAACATGATATATTCTGACATCCAATTTTGCATCTTTCAGCCGATTCCAGTCCTGTACCAGTTACCATACGGTAAAACACCAGAGGTATACATACATACAGTACATCTTATAGATATGGCGTGAATCCTTTAATTCTTCTGCTGATATTTTTGTGCGCCCTGCAGGGCACTCCGATTTCCTTTGTACTACACTACACGCCACCTCCTCCAGGTGCTGCTACTCCGGTAATTCTTACTAATTCACCTCCTCTTGTTCTTTCACGTGTCAAGTTCAAGAATTTGTTCAGTAGGACTGACCATTTGATTTAGCGGAGACCTGTGCACGAAGATGGAGCGACAAAGGTACTATGCTTGACCCACATGTTTTCACCGGATCGACTCGTGGATGATGTGTATTACCGCAACTTTTGCTGGTGGATGACGGTAGAAGGTCGGAGAGATGGCGTTAAACTGGTGAGAACCGTGGTCCCACGGCCTGATCCCAGCGGCACTCCAGTCGCCGGAGTTGGCAAGGTGGGTGATTACAGTTTAATCTTTGATTCAGTTTATTTTGGACAGACGAGATGAGATTTCGCAACAGAGGGAAATTCATCAGCATTTTTGTATCGCGTTGCAGGTGTTTCTCGAGTACGCGGATCTTGACAGCTCAACATGTTCCAAGAGGACGTTGCACTTGATGTGGTTTCGCGGGAGGCAGGTGATTGCTATGTTCTACCCCGAGGACAAGTTTGCTAATGGGGACTACGACGGATAAAATACGATTTTCCCAACACGCAAAAGAACATTCCTTTCGCCATTCATAAGAAACCATTCAAGTATTCATGACACCGTTCACTAGAGGTAGTAGTCACAAAGCCATCAAACCAATGCCAAATCCAAGTTTCGATTTACATCACCGAAAGACCGTACAAGCTGCAAGAATAGCACCTCAAGCGAAGCAGGTTTGATGTCACAAGGAAAGCCTGTGCACATACACTTAGTCTATCAACTAACGAAAGAAGCCCAGATAGCCCCCTATGTACTAGGTTTCGGAGGGAGAACCCCCCTATGTTTAAACTGGGGCAGTTAACCCCCCTATGTTTGCAAACTCGGACAATTAGCCCCCTCATGGTGGTTTTTTCTGTATGGAAGGCGGTTTTACAGACGTGGGCGTGTAGCAGCCGGTAGCTATTACGCTTACTCGCCTTGTGTCACCGGAGACGATGTGCATGAGTTCAAGCCGGAGAGGTTTGCCGACGGGATCTCCAAGGCATCCAAGAATCCTGGTGCCTTCCTGCCATTTAGTTGGGGGCCACGGATCTGTATCGGGCAGCAGTTCGCGTTGCTTGAGGCCAAGATGGCGATATGCATGATCCTTCAACATTTCGAGTTCGAGCTTGCACAATCGTACATGCACGCACTTGATAATAGGAAACTGTTGCATCCGATGCATGGTGCACAAATTAAGCTTAGGACGATTTAATTTGCACACACACGCGCCCGTACGGATTGTGACGATATTTGTCCTACTATATTGTGGCAACTAAACGTTTTGCTCAGGTAGATGGAGACTGGACGTACGTGCTGTCACTTCATCTCATACTATTTTGTTTTGCTTTAAGAATTTTTTTTACAAATTAACTGCACCAGTCTTCTCTTTAGTGCAACTGGCACATATATAGGGCCACGCAATTGCACGGAATATATCGATATCTAAATTTAGTGATGTGTGCTCATATATGTATCAATGTATGTATTACTAGCGGTACTTGTCGGCTACTGCATTACGGATTGATCGAGACTGTCGGATACTATCTGTAAACTCTGCATTATGTACAACCGTACTTCTAACCATCCAAACAGAATGTGCAACCAAATTTGGAAAGGGTTTCCAACAACTCAACCGCTTCGAATTGCTCTGAGAGAGGACGTACAAGCCTAAATTGAAGAAGCAGATTTAGGTGGATCAAGATTCAAGTCTAGAGTCTAAGTACCAGTAATGCTTTTCCTCACTAGAAGACATGAATTGTCAAGCAACCAATAAAAAAGTGGGATGCTCAAATACACAAATTTCAGATGAACAATTATTCCAGATTTCGTGTCCTTCATTCAGAGACTCATTGCTCTATTATTAAGTTCTTTCTACTATTTGTTCCAATTTTTGAAGCAAATATGCACTCTCTCTGATCCGAATAAAGTGTCGTAAAAAACCACCGAGATATGTATAACTCGTACATACAACAAGCTACATTCTTTCCGGATCGGAGTGGGTACTACTTCTACTTGTAATTCTCTGCATTTTCAGCTTTTCTGTTGGAGGTAAATTTGATTATGTGATTCGGTTTTAGCCTCAAATCTCCTTGCACTGTGTCCTGAGTATTGAGTGTTCAGTTTTAATAAGACTGATTGTTCTCTTGCTTCTTCCTCAGTGAGGATTGCTTTTCATTTTCAAAGCTCGTTTGCAAGCAGCAGCACCAACAACTTTTATTTGTTTAGCTTCAGAATATGCCTATATAGCAGCCGGCAGCTAGTTTCAACAGCAGCAACAGCCTGTTTGCCCCTTAGCTGTCCCGCGAACAGTGCAACCTGCGGACACGTACGCTGCTAATCCTGTGATTAGCCTTGGCGGATAACGCGGAAGATGACTTAATGGCAGGAATTTAGTGGTCTAGAACGCGTCGCGCTGTGGGCAGAAATGATCTTTCTCCCAATTTAAATTCCCTTTTAAAACTTTTTACAGGGAGCCCTTTCTAATTTCTGAAAGAGATCGCTGCTGTTCTAAATAACCTGCTACAAGGAAGTTCTGAAGAAATGGTCGTTGCAACGGCGACTTATTCAGTTTGGTTCACGAAAAGTCAACACTGCCCCTACATAAGTTAACACCAATCAACTACCCGTGACATGCTCGCAGCAGAAAATTAAGGATTCGAGAATCTAACTCCCGCATTATATATGCATGATTCGTTGACATTGCTAGTTTACAGCTACGCAAGCATTTCATCGCCTGAATTTCTTTATTCCTCTGAAATTCTAAGCATGCTGAGCCACCTCTGTCTGTTGAAATTTGTTTCTTCTTCACTGGGATATACTATAAAGCAAGAACACTCGTTTCCTCTTCTTCATCCAGATCGGTTATCTTGTATCAAACCACCACCTGTTATCGCCATGATCAGCTCTCACAAGCTCCGGTGCTACCTCTGCATCCTCGCTCTTCCCTTTCTCGCGCAGCTCGTCTGCAGCGACGTGCTGCGGCAAGAATGCGACAAGAGCCGGAACTACACTGCGAACAGCACCTTCCAAGCAAACCTAGCGCAGCTCTCCACCACCCTTCCCACTAACGCCTCCTCGTCGCCCACCCTCTTCTCCACTGGCGCCGCCGGCGCCATCCCGAACACCGTGTACGCGCTCACGCTCTGCCGTGGCGACACCACCAACGCCTCCGCGTGCGCTGCCTGCATCGGCAACGCCTTCCATGACGCGCAGCAGGCGTGCCCGTACAACATGGACGCCACCATCTACTACGAGCTCTGCTACCTCCGCTTCTCCTACCAGAACTTCCTTGCTTCCACCGACAACACCAAACGGCAGATCATACCCAACGGGGAGAACGTTACCTCTCCGGCGAAAACCTTCGACGCCGCCGTCAGTGTCCTCCTTGCCGCTGTCGTGGACTACGCCGCGCTCAACTCGTCCAGGAGGTTTGGCACAGGAGTGGCGGACTTCGATGCGAGCACCCCAAAAATCTACGGGATGGCGCAGTGCAGGCCAGACAGTGAACCGGCCGAATGCCGGGTCTGCCTGCAAGGAATAGTGAGGGTGATGCCAAAGCATTTCAGCCAGCGGAAGGGAGGACAGATCCTGGGGTTACGGTGCAGCTACCGGTTTGAGCTATATCCTCCCTTCTTCGGCAATCCGGTTTTGCACCTCCAACTCCAAGCGCCGGCACCCGGCGTGACACCCTCGGCGGATGGAGACGGAGCGGGAGCCCGAGATGAAATTGGAGGTGAGTTACAGATTTCAACAAAACTATACTACAATTTTCCTAGCTATTTCCGTTTCACAATATAAGTTTTTTTTAGCAAACTAGCTTAGCTT
Organism: Alopecurus myosuroides; assembly: GCA_028641055.1. Lineage (NCBI taxonomy): Eukaryota > Viridiplantae > Streptophyta > Magnoliopsida > Poales > Poaceae > Alopecurus > Alopecurus myosuroides. The sequence continues at coordinate 456,619,344 of CM054059.1, forward strand.
GCTAAAAACCCTTTAATCATATTGTGGAACGGAGGACCTGCACATTCGTTGAAATGCCTATTTCATATCTTCAAGTCTATCTTGAAATGCCAACTTGAGAAGTTGAAATGCTGATAGGTACAATTACCACGGCAAAAATATGGCAAAACACATGATAGATTTCATACCATCTTGAATACTACAATCAATTGACATGTTTGATTTTGCACGGGAAAAACATAGGATTCCTATTGAGAGGTTGGAGTAGATGAAAAATTTCGAATGGAATCTACTAAAATGAATTCTAAGATATTTTTTTGACCATTCTTTTGAATAGAGGATTTTTTTTATCCTGTTTACAAACGAATAAATAAAATGAAGAAAATATACAAAAATCAGTCCGGTAAGATGAAATTCCTTTTTGTGTACTTTTTACCAAGCAAAATGTCAAACTTGAATTACGACATCTTTTTAAAAAAAAATCTTCAGAAAATGGCCTATCATGTTTGAATCTTTTTGGCATTCAAGCCAAATGACAAAGGTCGTGAGCATTTTCATGGCATAGTTCAACGTACTGTGACCATATTTGGCACAAAGCTGTGTGTTTCCATGCCACACAATATTGCCAAAATTAGTTTTCAAGGCCTTAGTCCAACCCAGGCTTGATGGATGGACAACCGTGAAGCGAAATATTCGAGAGGAAGACTCAGGAGTTGGAGAACAAAGGTTGTTTTAAGGATCATCTCGAATTTTCTTAAAGCTTCTTGGTTTAAACAAACCAAAATTTCTTATTTTTTTTAACTACGACTTGAGTATATGTTCTAGATATACATTTACAATGAACACTAATATACACCGCTTGTAGTCAAGTGATTTAATTCTAGTGTCATTTTACAGGAAGAAGAAGGAATAAAACAAGTACCATCCTCCTGATCATAGCCATTGCACTGGCCACTGTATGTATAGCATTGACAATCACTTTAGTTTGCTTTTGTATCAGAAGCAGGAGAAGACAACAAAGATCGCATATACTACCATGTAAGTTATCTAGATTGCAGATCAGTAAATGACGGATAATAGGTAGACATCTCTCTTGTATTAAAAAGCTTTGAGCTTATTGGGATAAAGATAAAAACATCCGCGTAGAAATTCAAGTATGAAACTGATAATTATCCAAATAGGCAAACAAGCATTTAGAACAAATAATTCTCTAATTCACTCTAATGATCAAACTCGTTATCTTTTGAAATGGAGTTCTTTGACTGATGAATTAGTTGGTTTATTTGGACAGATTCCTCGAATTGGGAGAGTGTTCCCAACATCAATTTATCCATGCTTGATCTGTCAACGCTGGAAGCTGCAACAGAGAACTTTGCGGAAGGAAATAAGCTTGGGGAAGGAGGGTTTGGTTCTGTTTATAAGGTACCAAATGCATTATCATGTTTTTTGTTGGACTGTGCTACACATGCAACGGATTACTCCTCCTCTCTTATACATGCATATAAATAAATATACTAGTATATTTAGCCAGGAAATCGTACAATTTTTTCGAACTTTTGAAAATACTTTATCTCCTCACCCACTAGTCTACTCCTCTTTTTTCTCGACCTGAGTCGCTTTTCTAATCCGGCTTAGTTCAATGCAAAGTTCTATGATACTACTCCATGTTGTGACTACAATACCAAGTACTTCTTTATGGCATGATATTATCTACTGGTTAGTCCGAACATTAAAATACTCACTCTGTACCATTGTATAAAATTACAATGACCAAATAATGTTCGACATGATTTACCAAATATGCATTGTTATCTGGCAACTTTTCGTCTATCATAATATATCAGTATGGCAACTGGTGTGACAAAAAAACACCGAAAGATAGCAACATGAGATCTAGTATTAACTATATTTACGATCTAGAAGGTAAATCATTTTAAATATACATATTTAGCAAATAAGGTGATGATATCAGGATGAGGTGAAAAATTCTGCCTCCATGTATGCGCTCTCTCCTACAAGGGATATTTATTTTTGGAAACCCACCTCACTGGAGCATTAACCCTTTTCGTATTTTTTAGACTATTTCTAAATTTTGGTGAATATTATATGTTTTTGGATGTGTGCATCCTGCAGGGAGCCCTTCCTGATGGCCAAGAGATAGCGGTCAAAAGACTCTCACCAGGATCAACACAAGGAGTTGGAGAGCTGAAGGCTGAGCTGAATTTGGTAGCTAAACTTCAGCACAGAAATCTTGTGAGGCTCATCGGAGTTTGCTTGGAAAAAGATGAGAAACTTGTTATCTATGAGTACCTGCCCAACAGAAGCCTTGACACGATTCTCTTTGGTAAATACTCAGAACATTGTGCCGCCTCTATATTTAAGTAAAAAAATCGGACCTGTAGTGATTAAACTGAATTAAACCTCACAAAATTATCTTGTTTCCATAATAGATCCTGAGAAGAGCAAGGATCTCGATTGGGGGAAGAGGTTTAGTATAATAAATGGAATCGCTCGAGGTTTGCAATATGTTCATGAAGATTCTCAACTGAAAATAATCCACAGAGACCTTAAGGCAAGCAATGTTCTGTTAGACTCTGATCTGAATCCGAAGATTTCAGACTTTGGCTTGGCAAGGCTTTTCCAAGGAGATCAATCAAAGGATGTCACGAACAGAGTTGTCGGGACATTGTAAGTGAAGTCAACCATGCGGTGTTATAAATAATACCATGGACTCCATAATTGAAGAAATAAGTAGGACCATCTTCTACTTTCATATCACTAAAAATCATGCATAATCTTCTTGTTGCAGCGGATACATGCCACCTGAATATGTGGTTCACGGTCATTATTCGACCAAATCCGACGTGTTTAGCTTTGGAATTATGGTTTTAGAGATCATAACAGGAAGACGAAACTGCGCCTCCTACAACTCGGAGCACACCGTTGACCTCTTAACTGATTTTGTGAGTAGTAAACCCTGCATAAATAGTAAGTTAAATACCCTTGCAACAATACCACTTACCATATGTATTATTCATCCGGTGCAGGTATGGGCGCATTGGACCAAGGGAACGATTCTAGAAATCACTGACCCAGTACTTACCAACAGTAGTCCTGAAGATAAAATAGTGACATGCGTTCACATCGGACTGTTGTGCATTCAGGAGAGCCCTGCAGATAGGCCTGCAATGTCAGTGGTGAATGCGATCCTTAACAGCGATGGCGCCGCTCTTCAAGCTCCATCAAAACCGGCTTTCTGTCTTCGATCAACTAGCGCAGACCAGGAACCACGTCAGGGAGCCTCGCATGGCAGTGGCAGGTCGGCGGTGGTTTCACCAAACGAGGTGTCTCTCACGGAGCTTGTTCCGAGATAAAGATTGTTGGTCTGAAATCTTGTTGAACAAACCAATGTTTGACATTGTATAAGAGGTCTTTGTCCGGTTCAGAACTGGTTGATTGCTTCTCAAAATGGTGGCTGCAGATTTGGTGTGTAAATAAATGTGTGCATCCCCTACTTGGTGCAGCCAAATTAAATTGTCTCTAGAATTATAACATCCGCCATTTCTGCCTGCGCACAGCTGTAGTGGTGAGCTCGGATTGTGCTACTGGGGCATGGCAAGTTTGCTAAATTTAGGGTTAGTTTGGCGAATCACTCGTGAGGCGGGGTAGTTTTCAATCTTACACATTGGCCAGCATTGGTGAATCACTTGTGAGGCGGGTAGTTCTCGATCGCAGGCCAGGTCTGGAACCTCCTACGGCAGGACACTGTTGTGTCCAACGTAAGTCGCTCGAGTGAAGGTGTGCTCTCGAGAATGTGCCTCGTGAACTCAACCATGCTTTTGGTTGAGCAAAAGCCCTTGATCATCACCTGCCTGGGATGGTGATGTCGGCACTCTGGCTTCCGCCTCAACTCGTCGTCTCCAACAGAAACCACAGAGTCATGCTCTATGCCGGTCAGATCTACCTGCACATATGTATGCAGGTTTGATGTCGTTGTTTTGAATAACCGTGTAAGGGCATCTCCAGCCACCCACTCCCCCCCCCCCAGCCCCCCAGGACGCGAAATAGCGCGGATTTGCTCCAAAAGCGCCGTTTTTTTACCAGCCGCCCTCCAGAACCCCAAATAGCGCCGCTTCGTCAGAAATTAGCGTCGGTGCACCCAGACGAACGGGCTGGGTTCGGCTTGCCGGGGGGGGGGGGGGGGGGGAGAAAATGCGATCGTGGGCCAGCACTGTTGCTGAGGCAACACCATTTCCCCAACTTTCCCCATCCCGACTCGTCTTTTGCTCTCGCTCGACTCGACGTCGTCACGTCGTCGACCACCCCCACGCGGACGACGTCGGCCACCACCACAGACGAGCAACTAGCCCATCCACAAGGAACCTCCGCCGTCTAGCTCCGCCACGCCGCCGGCGCCATTTACTCGCCCCTCCGCCACGAGGGAGGGTGTGTCCGGCGAAACGCGTCCACCCCCACGAGGTGTTCGACGTTCTGCTCGGCCCATGGACGCCGATGCCGACGAGATGCTCGCCGAGCTATTCGACGAGGAAGATCAGGCCGCCATCAACGACGAGGAACACCGGCCGATCCTGAGCTGCCTGGCCGGCTTGCAGGCCCAGGCCGCCCAGCCGCGGCGTGCTAGATCGAGGCCCGGTCGCCGCAAGAGCAAGCCGAGGCAGCGGTACGAGGGGTACTGCATCCTCTACTCCGACTACTTCGCCGAGGATCCCACCAACGACGAAAAGGTGTTCCGGCGTCGTTTCAGGATGAACCGCAAGCTCTTCCTCAAGATCATGCATGCCAACCGGGATTTCGACACCTACTTCAAATTGAAGAAGGACTGCACCGGGACGGTAGGATTTGCCTCTATTCGGAAGTGCACGGTGGCCATGAGGTTGCTTGCATACGGTGCTACCGCAGATGCACAAGATGACTACCTGCGCATGAGCGAGTCCACGGCCCTTGAGTGCTTGAACAAGTTCTGCCGGGCAGTGGTTGCAGTTTTTGGCCCAACATACTTGCGATCACCCAATGCGCAAGACAGTGCTCGTCTCCTCGCAGAGAATGAAGCAAGAGGCTTTCCTGAGATGCTTGGTAGTATCGACTGTATGCATTGGGCATGGAAAAACTGTCCATTTGATTGGCAGTGGATGTACAAGGGAAAGGAAGGAGAGTGCTCGGTGGTTCTCGAGGCCGTGGCTTCGTACGATCTATGGATTTGGCATTCATTCTTTGGTATGTCTGGAAGTCACAACGACATCAATGTCTTGCAGTGCTCGAATGTCTTTGCCGAGCTTGTCGAAGGCCATGCCCCCCGTGAACTATGAGATCAATGGACACCAGTATACAAAGGGGTATTATCTTGCAGATGGCATCTACCCGAAGTGGGCAACATTTGTGAAGATCATCTACAACCCTGTGCCATGAAGCGCAAAAGCTTGGTTTTCCAAGTGCCAGGAGGCTTGCAGGAAGGATGTTGAGCGGGCATTTGGCGCGCTGCGATCTCGATTCGCTGTTGTCCGGTACCCAGCTATGACTCGGTCGAAGTCCAACATGTGGGAGGTGATGCAGTGTTGTGTGATCTTGCACAACATGATCATTGAGAGTGAGCGGGATGACCCGGTGCCTGACAGTGAGGCAAGCACACCATACTACCGACAGGGTTCTCTTGCAAATGTTGATCACCAGGTGTCGGCATCATGGACAGCCTTCCTCGCCACGCGACAGGAGATTCGACACGCTGGAACACACCAAGCTCTCTACAGAATGACCTGGTGCAGCATTTGTGGGCGCGAAAGGGGAATGACAATGTTGAGGACGATGGCAATGCATAGTGTAATTTGTTTAAATTGTTGAACTATTTATTTATGTGGCAAAACTCTATTTATTTAATTTTTTACATGCCCAAATATGGCCGAATCGCCGGCTGGGGGGGTGGGGTGGGGGTTCACGGCTGGGAAACGCGCTCCCCCCTAGTTTCCTGTTTTGCGCCGTTTAGCGCCGCGGCGGCCGAAAAAGCGGGATTTTCGCGTCCGGGGGGTGGGGGGCGAACGACTGGAGATGCCCTAATATTATCATTGTTTGATAGTCTATTAGTCCCTACAATCTGATTATAGAATGTAAAACAAAATCATAACTCGTTACGAGAACGCAGGGTAAGGCTGCCAACATTGGGCGCAATGGATGGGAGCTGAGCATAAGCACGAGAGAGAATGCCAAATGGTTTGGTATGTAACAACTCGACATCTTTAAGTTGTGAGGAGTCCGTGATATTGATCTTTACCTGGGTTCCTATGTACTGAAACGAGGAGAGCTTTGGAGCATTGATCTCTCTACCAACTGGATCATTTCGCAGCTCTCAACTCTGAGGGACTTGAGGTGCTGCAGCTTGCAAAACATCTTCAAGCAAGTTATCTCGTCACAATAACCGATTTCCAACTGTTGGCAAAAGATTTCTAAAGCAAGTGCCCTAGTCCCTCGTCAGTAATTTTGAGAAAATACAACTCTAATTTTTTTAATCTTGCCAACCGGCCAAGTGTTTCCGTTGGTTGAAAAGCGCAACCATAGAGGCGAAGGGACTGAATTGATCTCACGGCTGTGTCGTTGGACAAAATTGAGCAGGGGAAGTTGTACTCTTTCTCCATGAAAGTTGACACCACCAAGCTTAGTTCATTGATCGCAGATTTAACAGACGTTTGGAGCAACCTGTCCAGGTAGGAGGCACTAATATTGTCACAAGGGCAAAGATCAAGTTTAAGAGTCTTGAGCAGAATGCCACAATGGTTGTTAAGTATTTTTTTTTCCGAAAAGGGGGATCACCCCAATCTCTGCGTCGAGTGATGCACATAGCTTTTATTAATTATTTGATATCCAGCGTGTCTTAAAGGTTTACAGCAAAAGGGATCTCACAAAGAGAGAATTCTCCCAATAAAAGAACAACAACATAAAAGTAAACTACAAAAGTCTATTAATATGTTGCCACATATGTCGGGAGAAAAAAATCATGTGCCACCATAAGTAGGCGTTTGCATCCATCCACCATAAGCTCCCTCTGGTCCGAAGGAAGCAAGAAAGCCCACAGCTGGATCCAATGCACCGCCATGCAAATAACCATAAGACATGAAAATTTTATTTCCTGTTAAACACAAGATTGTTCCTACAATTCTAAATGGACCAACAAATAGCCGAGACGCCAATACGAATTCTATTTTTAGTCCTTTTATCCATCCCATTTAGCCAATTTCCAAACATATTAGTAACATTGGAGGGGGAGGAATATTGTAAGTACAGAAAAACATACGCCAAACAAGTTTAGCAAAAGGACAAGAGATAAATAAATGATCAATAGTTTCCTCATTCCCACAAAAGGAATAGTTCGTATCACATTTCCAATTTCTTTTGGCTAAATTATCTCGAGACGACATATCCCAAGTAGTAATGCCTCCCAAATTCCTCCTAAAACTCATATTAAGAGGAGGAGCGTTAAGAAACACATCATGAACGGAAACTTTCTTACGCTGAACAATATTATACAAGAGGGGATACTGATTCAAAAGAGAAGTTGGTCCTAACCAGGTGTCCTCCCAAAACCGGGTTATCTCCCCGTTTCCCACTAAAAAGGAACCTCTACTAAAGAAGTCTTTCTTCACTCTCATTAGACCCTTCCAAAAGGGAGAATCAGAAGGTTGTGCCTCGACATGAGCTAAAGTTTTACTATTCTGCAACAATTCTTGCCAAACACCCTCCTCATTTAAGAGCTTAAACAGCCACTTACTTAGCAAACACTTATTTTTCAGCTCTAGCACTTCCAACACCTAACCCCCTGATCTTTGGGTCTGCATATAATATTCCATTTTGTTAACATATATCTTCGCTTGTTCTCATCACTTTGCCAGAAAAAACGAGATCTATAAAAATCAAGTCTCTTTCGGGCCCCTTTAGGAATATCCATAAAAGAGAGCATAAACATGGGTAAGCTAGTTAGGACCGAATTAATAAGAATTAAACGATCCCCCGTACGATAACAGCTTCCCTTTCCAACATGCAAGTTTGTCCTCAAAACGACATTCAACTAGATGTCACTCAGAGTTTTTCAATTTTCTGTGATGAATAGGAATACCCAAATATTTAAAAGGTAGAGAACCTGACTCACAACCAAAATTTGTTTATACTGATCCTCTACCTCTTTAGCCTTTCCAAAACAAAAAACTTCACTCTTGTGGAAGTTAATTTTGAGACCCGACAATTGCTCAAAAATATATAAAATCAATTTAAGATTTAAAGCCTTCGCAATATCATGCTCTAAGAATAAAATAGTTTCATCTTTATATTGTAATATAGACAGGCCTCCCTCCACTAAGTGAGGAATGAGACCCCCTATATGCCCATTCTCCTACGCTTGCGCGATCAGAATAGCTAACATATCAGCAACAATATTAAAAAGGATTGGTGATAATGGATCATCCTGCCTAAGACCTTTTCTAGTTTGAAAATAATGACCAATGTCATCATTCACGCGAATACCCACACTTCATACCTGAACAAACTGCATAATCTGGTTGCACCATTCTTGTGCAAATCCTTTCATACGCCTGCTGGAGAAAAGGCCACTTTACTTTGTCATATGCCTTTTCAAAGTCAATTTTAAAATAACCCCATCCATTTTTTCCTCTTAAGTTCATGAATGGTTTCATGTAAAATGACCACACCTTCCAAGATGTTTCTCCAGGCATAAAAGCCGACTGAGAGGGTCTCACTACCTTTTGCACAATCTGAGAAATACGATTAGTTCCCACCTTTGTGAAAAAAATTAAAACTAACATTGAGTAGGCATATAGGTCTACATTGCTGAATTTGCACTGCATTATCTTTTTTAGGAAGCAAAGTAATCACACCAAAGTTCATATTAAACAACTGAAGATTACCTTGTTTCAAGTGGTAAAACATAACCATAAGGTCAGATTTGATAACCTCCCAAAATGTCTTATAAAACTCCGCGGGGAAACCATCTGGACCCGGAGCTTTATTTAATTCCATCTGCGAAATGGCCTCAAACACTTCTTTCACTAAGTAATCTGAAGTGAGTATATCATTTTCTTCTTGAGACAACTGTGGTATATCATGGATAACAGATCCAAAAAGTTTTTTATAACACTCAGTAATATACGTTTTTAAATTCTCCTCCCCACAATCGTTCCCTCATCCTGCTCTAGTTGGAAAATTAATTTCTTTCAGTGTTTGCCATTAGCAATAAGATGAAAATACCTAGTATTATCTCCCCCTTCCTGAATATGTTTCACCTTAGCTATCTGTGCCCACTTACTTTCTTCATCCCTACGAAGAGTGCAAATTCGACCATTTGCCTCTCTCAGAGTGTCTCTCTCAGCCAACGAAAGAGGAATACTCTCAGCCTTAATATCAAGGTCGTCAATAATCTTAAGCAACCTTTCTTTTTCTTTCCTGTACTTACCACTCTGGTTCTTAGCCCACCCCTTAAGAAAACGTCTCAAGCGTCTAATTTTATTCTGCCATATCTCAACAGCCGAATCACCTTTGACCCTTGCAGCCCACTCTGTCGGAATCATATCATAAAAACCGTCCAGTCGCAGCCACAAAAGCTCGAAATAAAAATGCGCCTTATTACCCACATGAGCACGATTTCCGAATTCCACAAAGAGAGGAGTATGGTCCGAACCAGTCCTAGTGAGGGCTTGAACAGTAGCCAAAGGGAACTTATGTTCCCAATCCACAGATGATAAAATTCTATCTAGCTTCTCAAAAGTTTGTGTGTCCCTCCTATTTGCCCAAGTATACTGCCTACCCGATAACTCAATCTCCTTCAAATCTAGACTATGAATAATTGCGTTGAACATAACTGGCCATCTTGGGTTATAGTTATTATTATTCTTTTCTTCAGGCTTTCGTATGATATTAAAATCCCCACCCACCAACAAAGGCAGTGTTTCATTTTCACAAATACGAACTAGCTCTGATAAAAATTGAGGCTTGTACACATCTTGGGCAGCACGATAAACCGAAACTAAAACCCATTCAAAACCATCATTCTTAGATCTCACATAAAGATTAACACAGAAATACCCTACATCCACTTTCTCAATTTCTCAATGAGATGGATTTCTATTTCTGTATCTGAACCCAATTTCTCGCGAGTCAACCCAAGTGTTTCCGTGTTGAGTATGAGGGTTGAATAGAATCTCCAGAAATGCAAAAGCCCGTGAGATACACAGGCGGCATGAGCAACATCTTGTAGCGGCAAAATGGAATGTATATGATGTAAGATGTCCTGCAGAAGCATCATGGACAAGTTAGATTGTAGCTAGTACTAATGCCGACTTCACTAGAAATAAACAACAAAAATAGATGACTTGTTAGGCAGTGAGTGTGTTACTTAGTGTTTGCATGAAGACTTGCATTGTAGATGAAGGAAGTGCATTGGGTTATGCTTATGCAATTGCTGGTTTGATGCGGAAGTTGTTTTTTTTTGCAGCAAACACAATACATTCAAGTATTAGGCCAAAATTGCTTTCAGTGCTACAATGCATACCTCTGGAAGTTTGTCAAGCATAAGTTCTTGTGTCATGTTTTGGGCACCTCCAGAAATATCACTTTGTGGCTGCAAGAGGTGTTGAAAGTTGAAACCCTTGATCCACTGTCTGAAATTGGGCAAGGCTGGAACGTACTCCATCTGTTCAAAGTTACCCTGTGTTTGGGGGTTTAATGTTTTTTTAGACGGAAGGCACAAGTGCCTGACTTTAAATTAATAAAGCCAAGACAACAGCGTTTACAAACAGAACAACAATAGAGCATAGTTTACATGTGGCCTCAACCGCACCCCTGGCGACCACAACACCAACAGGCTAGAGTAAAAAGAACACGACACATCAGCCGGAGAAAGGCAGACGCAGCTGCACGAAAAACTCTCCACCAGAAATAGCTAGGTGGGTGGTGAAAACGTGAAGGCGAACAACTCCCTAAGCACGGCGACCAGCCCGTCCAGCAGCACCCCGACCTCGTCCTTGAGCATTGGCCTCCATCGCTGTAGAAACAACATTGTTTAAAAAATGCAGTCAACAGGTTGTCTAGAGAACTTGGCTTCAATAGTAAATTTGTTCCTAATGAGCCATAAAGCCCAACACATAGCTGCAATGTAAATAAGCTTGGAGAAGGAGCTGGGGTTCCACGTCACTCGTAGCCCCTCCCTGATACTACTCCACAAAAACTGTGCAAGGGCACACCCAAAGAAAATGTGATCATCATCTTCAGGTGCCCCACACAAGGCACACTGCCAATTCGAGGGCCCATGCCGCAGTTTAATTTGGACATTTGACGGCAGCCACCCTCTAGAAAGCTGCCAAAGGAAAATGCGAACTTTCAAAGGAGCTTCGACCTTCCAAATTTCTAAGTTCCTATCACAGACAGGGCCTTGGCAGAGTTTCCTGTACAAGGATCTAGTTGAGAAAACACCCGACGGATCAAGAGCCCAGGACACACTATCCCGTTCCTCATATGGCTAAATGTCCTCGATCTCTTGTACCAAAGCCTTCCATTGTGCTATCTCCACAACCCCCAAGCAGCGTCTGAACCTAAGAAGCCAACCAGTACTCACATGAGCCTTGTGAGTCCAACGTAGCTCCATGCGCGAAAAATCAAGACCTTGTCCGTTCGTCCCAGAAGAGTGTCTCTGGAATGATGTCCTGAGCAATCAGGTCGTCCTCAAGTTTATCCCACTTAGGTAGGTTACCCTTGTAGCCAGCTCTCCCCATACGCTGGTGATAGATCTTTTTAGCGACGTTTGTCGTATTTCTTTTAGACCTTGCCAGAGCTTCTTTCGACTTTACGCCTCGAACTACCCCTTCCCTCGCGGCTACATCATCCCGGTCGGTTGGATGCTGAGCGCCGGAGGAGTGCTGGTCCCTTCTATTCCTCAAGGTGTGGCGCGTCAGGCGGCCATCACGAACCACTACTACCACGAGCTCACGCCGGAGCAGCGGAGGGATCCCCGTTGGAATCCCGATTACCGCCCTACTTAGGACCCTGATGACCCAGAAGTATAGGGGGTGTATCGTAGTACTTTCCATAAATAAAAGTGTCAAACCCAACGAGGAGCAGAAGGTGTTGACAAGCAGTTTCGATGAAGGAATAACTGTAAATACTGGAAAATAGATATGTAGGGGTTTTTTAATAGTGCAGATAAATAAAGTGTGAGTAAATAAAATGCAGTAATAATAATTGCAGCAACCCAATCCTTTCTTCAGCAAAGAACAAGCCGGTGAGTTTACTTATAATTAAAAAACGTTCTCGAGGACACACGGGAGATTTCTGTCAAGTGCTTTTGTTCCATGCAGCTGAATAATGTTAGGTGTTTTGATAAGTGTTGTGTGTGTGAACCTATGATAATGTACTGTCCCATCCAAGACTAATACATACTTGTGATTATAACCCTTGCAAGCATCCGCAACTACAAGAAAGTAATTAAGAAATAAATCTAACCACAACTTTAAACTCCGGGATCCTACGCTCCCTCGTGTAATGGTTTCCTAACGGGGGTTTAGGTTTCTATCACTCCGGCAACCCCACAATTAGTAGCCAAATACACGATGCATTCCCCTAGGCCCATAAGTGGTGATGTATCATGTAGTCGACATTCATATGACACCTGACGAAGACATAGATCTTGGACCCTGCGGGTAAGGACACCCCCTCTCAGGCCCAATGTCAAGGCCCAAGAAGAGGCGCCCTTGGAAGACTCCAGAAGGCCTACAAGAAGCCCACCCGCACCAAACTTGCGGGTTAAGTTAGGTAGTTTTGTAACCGACCTAAGCTAGGGTTTGAATCCTCTCCGGGTAGGACTCGAGACCTGGCCATCTATATAAGGCCAGGAGAGCCCTCAGGGAGAGGACCAAGCAACACCGCACGACCAAAAAAGCCTCGGAACTCGAGATCTACTCTCGATTCGAGCAACCTGTAACCGATCTAATCATCCAATACAGATCGACACGAGGCAGGAGTAAGGGTTTTACCTCTACGAGGGCCCCGAACCTGGGTAAATCTTGCCTTCTGTCTAGCCGACGATCTCACCAGCGCCCATGACTTCTCCTAATCGAAACCCGATAGGGTCACCTAAGGGACTTGTCGAGTCAGGGATTCGACAATTGGCGCCGTCTGTGGGAACCGCGGGCGCTGGATCACCGGCATCTTCGGCTTCATCGACATCCAACTCCCGTTGGAAACCAATGACTACGGCTCCGAACAATCCTATACGGATCGGATCTGTCGTGGTCACGCCTCACTCGCCGGAATCTCGCCCGGCGTTCGAGGAACTGGAGAAAAGCGTCACCCTGACGTTCGGGAGCTTCAACTTCATGGCGAACAGAGACGGGATCCTCCACTTCTCAGATGAATCTGAAACCGAATCTGGAACCGCCAACTCGCGCTTTCCTACAGGAAAAAGCGGCGAGTCCATCCGCTACAACGCAGTCGACTACCACACCCTCTCGACACACGGACCACAACTGGCCCAAGTCTGCATGGCAGGGTCGGAACAGCCCTCGGAAACTGAATATAGCGCGACCGAGCGCGATATAATCGGCGTTTCGCGGGAAGCCTGGAAAAGAGCCAAAGAATCCATGCGAAAGAGCCAACCGCATGCGGCGGGAGCCACGCAGGAAGACCTAACCGCCTACCACTATCACCTAGTGAGGGCGGCCTCAAACATCAAGGACGCCCGAGCAGATCTAGCCCGTCGCAGGAGAGCGGCGGATGAATCAAGCCAACGTCGAGCCGAGCTATCCCACGCACCTTCAGTCGGTACCCGACCCAGGGGGAAGGGACCCGCAGCGTCGACGAGGGACCACGAATCTATGGCTGGAACCAACAGGTCTACCACGTCTTCTTTCATGAGGGTCGACGACGATGGCAACGTCTACCCGCAAACCCCAGCCGCTGCGATCCTAGCCGCAGCAACCTACATGCTGATGAATCAGCCAACGGATAGCGATCCCCGGGTGGAACAATACAAGCACATTCGCAAAGGTCTAGGGCTGGCGGCCGCGAGGCTCGCCTCTCACGATCGCAAAGAACAATTGGAGAAGGAGCGACGGGAGAAGGATAAGGACAAGGAAACGCCCCGCAGGCACAGAAGCTCTTCCCCGAGAAAAGACAAGTCGCCACGTCGTGGCCGAGGGAAAGAAGCCCGCCGCCGTGATGACAGTCGAAGCAGCGGCGACGACAACCCGAGAGATAAAAGCCCGCGACACCGCGGCAGCCGTTCACGCAAACGGAGCAAGGAACCACGGAAGAACTCCGATCGCGATCAACCCGAACGGGACGCGCGATCAGACATCGCGCAAAACAAAGTGGATAGAGCGAGGGCATCAAGATATCGCGATCGATCATCGTCCGGCTCTTCGGATGACGAAACCTGCGGCGCACTATGTTTCGCCCGTAGCATCCGCGAGGCGCCCCTACCCAAGCGATTCAAGCTCAGCACGGAAGTGACGAAGTACGACGGCTCACTCGAGCCCTCTCAATGGTTGAGCGACTACCTCACGGCAGTGAAATGCCAACGTGGTAACAAGAACACGGCCATGCAATACCTCAATTTGCACCTAGCCGGAGCAGCTCGCAGCTGGCTGGAGAGGAGACCGCGATCTTGCTACGCATCGTGGGATGATTTGCACCGTGATTTCTGCAAAAACTTCCAGTCGACCTACAAGAGACCGGCTACAATCGAAGAACTACGAGCCTGCAAACAGAAAAGCGGTGAATCCACCCGAGAGTACATCCAGCGGTGGAACACGCTCAGGAACACCGCGGGGACAATCTCTAAAGAAGTGGCGATTGAGGCCTTCGCCAAAGGAGCAAGAAGAACCGCGTTTCGAGAAGAGCTCGGCAGAGCCGCGCCCAAAACCATCGGGGAGCTCATGGTCATAGCCGAAAAATGGGCCAATGGAGAAGACGCAGTACGCAACGAAAGAGGATCATCACCTGCACACGAAGACGACCGCCACGGACGAAGGAAGAGAAGAAAATATTACGACCACGATGATAGAGAAGAACTAGTGGCAGCAGAATTCACGCGAAGTCGCGACTCCGGTCGTCGCGGAAGTCGCGAGTGGAAACCAAAAGCAGAAGAAAAATCACCCGAGGAAGACCTCGATGCGTACTGCTCGCTACATCTGTTCACAGATAAGCGCACGGGCAAGACTAAGGCAACACACCTTCTCAAGGATTGCCGAAAGTTCATCGAAATCTCGGACGCGCTCGCCAAGAAAAGATTCGCTTCCACCCAAAACTATCCACCACTGCCAGGAGGGGGACAACAATTCCAGCTACCACCGCCTCCACCTCCACCGACCAACCCAAACATGGCGCTCGCTGCATTGCCAGCGCCACCACAACAAAACGCGGGAGCAAATACATACCCGACTCCGCACGGACAACTCCTCGGGATGATACAGAAGGTATGCCCCTCTCGCAGAGCTCAAAAGCCAGAAATCGGACAAGTGCGACATAGAATTTAATGAGATCGCAAAATCTTTCGGGATGCAAGAAGAACTTCAAGAGTTAGCAAAAAACAACGGACCACTCCGTTATGCCCCTCACGAAGAAAAACGCACCCGAACTGGAATTCAGCGCCAACAGCGATACTCGCAAGCACCAAGTGCACCCGACAGACTCCGCGAAGACGGCGATGGTCTCCACAACCCTCTCGCCAGCATAGGAAGGCGCGCTCGTCAAACTCCTCCGTGAGTACTGGGAGATTTTTGCCTGGCAGCCCTCAGATATGCCAGGAATACCCAGGGAGTTTGCCGAGCACTCACTCGAAGTCTTTCCTGACGCCAAACCTATCAAACAGACGACTCGACGATTTTCAGAACCTAAGCAGAAAGCGCTTGGAGAAGAAGTAAACAGATTGCTAGCCGCAAACTTCATCAGGGAGATCAAAATATCCACCTGGTTAGCAAACCCGGTGTTGGTCCCCAAGAAAAACACGGATATCCTTCGGGTGTGCAGCGACTACACGTCGCTAAATAAACACTGCCCCAAGGACAACTTTCCTCTACCACGAATCGACCAGATCGTGGACTCTACGGCAGGTTGCCAGCGTCTCTCCTTTCTAGACGCCTATTCAGGATATAATCAAATCCACATGAAAAAGGAAGACGAGGAGAAGACGGCTTTCATCACACCACACGGTGTATACTGCTACACGACAATGCCCTTCGGGCTGAAGAACGCAGGCGCAACATATCAGCGCTGCATGCAAAGATGCCTCGCCAATCTCATTGGCAAAAATGTACAAGTGTACGTCGACGACATCGTCATCAAAACTCGAGTGGAGGACACACTCCTCGAGGACATCAAAGAAACATTCGACGCCCTTAACGCATATCGGATCAAGCTCAATCCGACCAAATGCGTTTTCGGTGTCCCAGCAGGCAAACTTCTCGGGCGAATGGACAGAGCTGCAAACACCCGGGCCACCCGAGTATACGAGCAATTGGATAATGTACTTCGATGGATCCAAGAGAAACGAAGGAGAAGGAGCAGGAATCGTCCTCCTCTCACCTAGCGGAGACAAACTGCAGTACGTCTTGCGACTGGATTTTCCACCCGATGACCCAGCATCGAACAATGACGCAGAATATGAAGCACTATTGCATGGGATGAAGATGGCAATCGCCTGTGGAGCTACCCGATTAATGATCTACGGCGATTCCAACCTCATAGTGCAGCAAACAATGAAAGAATGCGACGCCATTGCCGAAATCATGGTTGCATATCGCGACATGTATAACCTACTCGAAGGAAGCTTTAAAGGGTGCGAGCTAAAGCACATTGCAAGATCTAGCAACGAAGAAGCAGACAGACTGGCCAACATGGTTTCCACGAACACACCCATACCGCCAGGGATATATTTCGAGCGGATGATTAAGAGATCGATCAAACTGAAGAAACCCGCAGAAACACCCGCAGCAATGGAAACAGAGGTCAGCCCGCAAATCGCGCTTCTCGAGCTTACTCATAACATATCACGGCAGGTTTTCCTGGTCGAACCAGTCTGGACGCAGAAATATCTCGACTACCTGCTAAACAAACAGCTCCCGGCCGATCCACGTGAGGCTCGACAGCTAATCAGGCGTAGCAAATCCTTTCGGGTGGTTAACGGAGAATTATACAAACAAAGCATCTCGGGAATACTTCAGCGTTGCATCGCACCCGAAGACGGCAAGGAATTACTTCGAGACATACATCAGGGTGATTGCGGACATCATGCTAGCTGGAAAGCGATATTGGGTAAAGCCTTTCGAGCAGGATTCTACTGGCTCACAGCAGCCACCGATGCAAAAAACCTGGTCGATAGATGCGACGCCTGCCAGCGATTCGCACCAAAGCCGCACGCACCCGCTACGGAGTTGCACATGATACCCATCGCCTGGCCCTTTGCACAGTGGGGGCTAGACATGGTTGGACCATTACGCAGATCCACACCCGGTGGATATACACATCTGCTGGTCGCAGTCGACAAATTCACAAAATGGATAGAGGCAAGACCAGTAACTTCGGCCAGCGCCCAATGCGCCGTGGAGTTTCTCGATTCCATCATATGCAGATTTGGTGTGCCACACGACATCATTACAGATAACGGCACAAACTTTACGGCAAAGGAAACACAGCAGTTCTATGAAGAGAAAGGCATCAATTTCAAGTTTGCTTCGGTCGCCCACCCGCAAACGAACGGACAAGTCGAAAGATCCAACGGCTTAGTTTCGGCTGGGATCAAGAAACGACTACTCGACCGTCTGCACCCCGCAGCAGGGCATTGGGCAGAGGAGCTACCCTCCGTACTCTGGAGCCTACGGACGACCCCAAACAGGTCTACAAAATACACACCATTTTTTATGGTATACGGGGCGGAAGCAGTCCTTCCCGAGGAAGTTCGATTCAGCGCCCCACGGGTTGTGGCCTACAGCGAAGAAACCTCCAACAAAGCACTTGCAGACGATATGGATGCACTCGACGAAATGCGGGACATCGCACTCGCAAGATCCGCAGTTTATCAACAATCGCTACGCAACTATCACAGTCGCCGCATACGCCACAGGTCATTCGTGGTAGGTGACTTAGTATTGCGGCTCAAGTAGAAGGAAGGACACAAACTCGAACCACCTTGGGAAGGACCCTTCATTGTACACGAAGTTATCCCAGGAGGAGCCTACAGGCTCAAGAATCCAGCGACCGGAGGAATCTATTCCAATCCATGGAATATTGCACAACTCCGCAAGTTCTACCCTTAGGTTTACTTGTTTCTACAACAATAAGGCTATACTAGCCAATTTTGTAGCTCGAATACATGACTTCTCAGTCATTGCAATAAAAATACATGATTTCCTCATCATATTTACCCGAAGCTTCTTGTTTACTGCATGCTAAAAGTCACAGGTACACACCCCATCGCACACACGGGGGCTACACCTAAGAACTTAGCATCCCAAAGAAATATCATCAAATACAAGGTTACACACCTTACAACGATTTTTACAAACTATAAACAGTTTACAGGATATTCACATCCGATAGATCAGTCAAAACGCCGAGCATTCTCAGTCGCTAAAACCCTATCTACCTCTTCAGAGGTCATTCGGATAATCTTCTCGGCTGCGGGGCGTACAACATCATAAAAAGGTGTGATGTCCTCGATTGCATAATCTGGGCGCCGAGCTGCGGAGTTCAAATCTATCTCAGGATGCCATATTCGGACAAAGGAGAGAGCCACAACCGCGCCGCACGTCATCTATTTGCGTACGCACGTGCGAATCTCCCCTTCCCGACTAAACAGCCTGAGTAGATAGCTCCAGTCTTCGGGACCCCTTTCGAGTGGATAAAAAGCTGCATTCATCGCGATCAAGACCTCGTGAAAAGAACCCACGAGAATTCTCGCCTGCAGCACTCGGAATTTCAAGGTGGCCATCACAAACCCTCGACTGCGATCAGACCAGAAGTTATTCGCATGAGGTTTTGGGCTGTTAGCCTCTTGGTGAATGTGGTTTTCCACCCACTGCTTTTCCTCCCTGTCATTCGGTCTAACAACTGAAGGGCAGATGCACTTAGTCAGCTGAAGAATACAAAAGGAGAAAAAATGCACGGGGGCTGCACCACTTACATAGCAACTCCCTCGCAACTGAAGATAGCTCGTCCATCAGAAATTGCTCGCGCTCAGCCGCCAATTTCTGTTTGGATATCGCCACATCAGCCACCCCGCGCAAAGCTTTCAGCCTACGCTCACCCTCCTGAACCTTATCTCGAAGGCCAGCAAAAGTGCCCACGGCGGCCACAAGTGGATTTACTGGATTACCACGTCCACCAGAAGTTTCCGCGGCAAACACAGTAGCCTGGAAGAAGCACAAGGAAAGAAGTGAGATGCCCTACTCGAGTGGTTTCTAGTCGCACATCTGACTAAACACGCTTGGGGGCTACTCCCATCGGGAGACAAAGGTACAAACAGGAAGAATAAAAACTCCAAAGGATAAATGCTTCGATCAAGGACAACAAAAGTACGGGAATACATCCCAAGGTTCATTACATTCAAAGAAGGAAATAAAAAAAAAACTACGAGGCTACATTGGTGCTCCCACTAGCAGCAGTCGACCCTCCCTTCTTCCGAGCAAAAATCTCAGAAAGCTTCTGAGCAAGAATGGCGGCTTGCTCGCCAAAACGAGAGAGCCGTACCTTTTTGCCCGTGGAAGGATCGACTGGAATGGACGAGTAAGCCTCCTCCAACCCTTCGACTCCGTGCGCCAGAGCAAATTGGATCGCAGTCTTTGCGCCAGCCTCCGATTGAGCGACTGCAAAGGCATCCAGAAGTTTTCCTTCTGAGAAGACCTTCAACATATCATCGAGCGCAGGTGCAGGAGTGGCGTTGGCGAGGAGGCGACCGTACAGTTGCCCCAGCACTTGGGTGGCATCACTGACCATGGAAGAAACTCCATCAGCGTGCCTTTTAAGCTGGGCAAGTGTATCGGTTACCACATCCACCCGCTGGAGTCCAGGGATTTCTAGAGGAACATCCAGAATACCTGCGAAGGGAGAAAATAATACTTAGCAAACTACAGCCAAGTGAAGAATCAGAATCGCGAAATTCCAACAAGCTTACCCGCGAAGCGCTCAGCAAGGGGACGGAGGAACCCGACAAGCTCGTTGTCGGCCTTACTGCCGGTTTTCTCTAACTCCTTCAAGGACTTCCGCGCGTCCGCAAGCTGTCGACTGAAGTCTTCCGACTGCATACGGGAAGCCTCTAGCTCTTGTCGAATGGCCGTCAGGTCAGCCTCTCGAGCAGTTACCTGTTCAGAGAATTTGACCTTTTCGGATTCTGCAAATTCAAGTCGAGCTGCAAAGAGACACTTGTCAAAAACTCTAGAATGAATGGAGTGTGGAAGACAGGGAAACGATAGAGCTCACCCTTGAGAAGATCGTTTTCAGTCCGGAGTCGGTTGCGGTCCGCTCGAAGAGACTTACAATCCGATTCAGCGAGAACGACGCGGCGACCAATCGCCGCAAGAGAATCAACGAGTGACTGCAAAAGCGCGAAGACGGAAGAGTTAAAAGGATCAAATTTGAGCCTGTACCCGATTATTTACAATCGACTATAGCCTCGGGGGCTACTCCCATCGGGAGCACTGCCGTGCACCCGATAAAAATTAAAAGCATGAAGAGGAATTAAACTAGACTTTGAGCCTGTGGCCGATCGCATGCGATCGACTACAGCCTCGGGGGCTACTCCCATCGGGAGCACTGTCGTGCACCCGATAAAAATAAACTATGGTTTCAAGACGAAAGACGAAGCTTACCTGGCCAGAGGCGCGAGACAGCGGATCCGCAGAGCTATCCGTCACTTCCTTAGAAGCAGAAGCCCTGGCGGCAAAGCTTGGAGCTTCACGCACCATTGTCACGACTTCGGGGGCTGCTCTAGGGGAGTTTTGGACGGTGCCCGTGGTGGGAGTTTCACCCGCATCCTTGCCCTTATTCCTCTTCTCGGGAGGAACGGCCGCGGCGTACCTGCGAGGACTGATCATCTGTAGACTGCACCGAAAGATAGAAACAATCGATATTGAAGCACAGAAAATGTTCGACCAAGATTAAGGAAAAAACACTTACTCGTCATCCTCGTCGTCATCCAGCAAGTCCGCGTTCCAAGCGGGCGTCATCACTGGGATCGAAGGGGAAGGAGCAAGGGAGCGCAGTGGAGTCGCATGGATAGGGGCTTGACCGGGCGATGCTTCCAAAGATTTGTCTTTGGAGGTAGCTTCGTCCTCGTCTACCCGACGACGTTTCGTCGGAGCGCCATTCGAGTCCGCAACGTCATCCGAAGAATCGTGCTCTGAACTCGAAGAGGCATTGGCGACGCTGGTGTCAATCGGGCCGTCTTGATGGCTCGACACTTGCTCTGAGGCGGCTTCCCCCGTGGTTAGCGGGTAGCAGTCCGCCATGGCTAGGCTCTGCAAATGCAAGAAGAAGACAAGAAAAATCTTATCGACTAAGACTCTGAACGGAGAAAAGAGGAACAACTCAAAAACGAAAGAAGAGAAAGAAGCTAACCTCGGCTGGGGGAGGATTCGAGGCGGCGAAGGCTTCAACGGAGCAATCGGGGAACTTCTCTCCCACCTCCAGTCGGGTGATGCCTGCGATTTTCTTCTCGAATTCTACATTCGAAAGTTCTTCGCGGCTTACTCGACTGGGATCTTCCGAGCCCTGGTACTCCCACATGGCGGATGGCCTTTGTTGGAGTGGCTGGATCCTGCGCTTCAAGAAGATGCTCACCAAGTGCATCCCGTTGAGCACAACTCCCGCGGTCTGATCCCGAAGAGCAGCTACTCTCGCGATTAGAGGCGCAACAGTCTGGGTTTCTTCGGCTGACATCTTGTGCCCCCAAGACTTGCGCCTGGTCAAAACAGCGAACGGGTGGAACTCTACGATCCCACCCGAGCTGTTGTCGACGACGTAGAACCACCTTTTCCGCCAGCTTTGGGCGGAGTCGACGAAGTGCATGTTGAAGTAGCTGCTTTCTTGTCGAGCTTGGATCCCGAAGCCGCCGGTGCGAAGCGGTTCGCCAAGCTCGGACTCCACCCGCGACTTCTCGCGGAAGATCCGGACCTTGAAAAGCGCCTTCCACAGCGCCCAGTGCGGGCGAATGCCAAGATAGCACTCGCAGAACACGATGAAGCACGTGATGTGCTGCACCGCGTTCGAGGGGAGATCGTGAAGCTGAATGCCATAGGCACACAACAACCCGAGGAAGAAGGGATGAAGGGGAAAAGAGAGGCCCCGAGTCACGTGGTCCACAAAGACCACGCGCTCGTTCGACTGGGGATTAGGTACCTCTTCCTTTTTCCCGAGGCGGACGCGCTTCTCCGCCTCCGCCGGCAGCAACCCCTCCCGCTGCATCTCCTTGATGCATTTTGCGGTGGTGTTGGGAGAACGCCAGTCGCCGGCGCGGGGCGCGGGTTGCGCGGAAGGTTCGCCGGACGCAGAAACGGCAGCGCCGCGCTTCTTTCCGCCAGCCATTGTTTGCAGCAAGAGCTCGAGCACTGGGAAGATGAAGATGGGCGCGAGGAAGAAGATGAAGACAGAGAGCGGGGAAAATTTTACTGCGGCGCTAACACCCCTATTTATACACGGGCCAAGGCAATCTCAGCCGTACGATGCGCTACGTGGCACCTATTACGGCTGCCACGCGTAAGGATGAAACGAAGCGGCGGTCTGCGCTGTTTCGTGCCACGATCTTAACAGAAGATCGTGCGCATTTACTGCGTGTTTCGCGTAAAAAACGGGAGCGACGTATCGTTTCCCGGTCAAAAAGCTGACAAAGTGGGCCACCATCTGCTACCACTCCGTCACGTCCCATCGGGAGAAGAGGAGTGCGCCATGACGTCATGGCAGGCGTCATTCAAAATTGAGATCTTTTCGACTGGAAGTTCAAACGCGAAATTATCTTCGTACGAATATCAATTCCTTCGGATAAAAGCAACTTTTCCATGAACAGTTCATAAAGCAAGACCTCTTCGAACAAAGAGGAAAATACCCTATGCACGAAAACTCTTTCGTATGGGCACAGCATCCCGAACATGAAAACTCTTTCATGCGGACTTGGTTTTTCCCAACACGAAACTTCTTTCGTATGGAGTTCAAACAAATTCATCGGGTGGAAAAAACCTACCTCTCCTACACGTGATAATTATACATCATAAGAACCTGGATTGTTCAGCCGACTAGGCACATCTGGATGCCGTATTCTTCGAATACGAAGGTAAGACCCAGAAAGATCTCTCTTTTGGGCCTGGAATCGCACTCGAAAGCTGCGTCCTCCGGCATAGTTCCGTGTCAACAACACGAAGAAAAATCCTAGCGGACGCGCCGGGTACCCTCATAGGTTAAGTTCGACTCGATAAGTCCACAACGGCCCAGTCGCAACAATCACCTCATCGGGTTCGAGTCGGAGGTCTCGAATCTGTGTAGGCCAGGAATGTCTTTGCCCTAGTCGCAATTAATTGGCCCTGATCTCTCGGGAGAGCCAAGCTACTATGCCACATCCTTCTGCAAATATAAGCCGCAAAACAGGCGCCTGTGCTGCTCGATACTCGAGCGTTATAACTTACAATGCAGGGGACGCACCCTTCGAAGACAACAACTGTCAAGCTGAACTTCCAAGAGGAGATCAAAAAAGGTCTGACCGTCTACCCGATTGGAAATAAATCCCAATCGAGCACACGCTCGGGGGCTACTGACGAAGACATAGATCTTGGACCCTGCGGGTAAGGACACCCCCTCTCAGGCCCAATGTCAAGGCCCAAGAAGAGGCGCCCTTGGAAGACTCCAGAAGGCCTACCAGAAGCCCACCCGCACCAAACTTGCGGGTTAAGTTAGGTAGTTTTGTAACCGACCTAAGCTAGGGTTTGAATCCTCTCCGGGTAGGACTCGAGACCTGGCCATCTATATAAGGCCAGGAGAGCCCTCAGGGAGAGGACCAAGCAACACCGCACGACCAAAAAAGCCTCGGAACTCGAAATCTACTCTCGATTCGAGCAACCTGTAACCGATCTAATCATCCAATACAGATCGACACGAGGCAGGAGTAAGGGTTTTACCTCTACGAGGGCCCCGAACCTGGGTAAATCTTGCCTTCTGTCTAGCCGACGATCTCACCAGCGCCCATGACTTCTCCTAATCGAAACCCGATAGGGTCACCTAAGGGACTTGTCGAGTCAGGGATTCGACAACACCACTAGAAGAATAACACCACAACTTAAATATCAAACATTAAATATTACTCAACATTACTTCACTACTAACAACTTGACTTCTCCCATGTCCTCAAGAACAACACGAACTACTCACAACACATCATATGGATCATAATAAGAGGTGATATAATGGATGATAACAATCTGGTCATAAAGTGCAAACACCGATAAATCTCACAAGCATCAACTACTAACAAGTAATCCACACCTAGAGAGAGATCTAATGTAAAAAAAGATAGAGGCCCCTAATTGTTACAGAGGGATGAAGGTGGATGATGAGGGTGATGGTGCTGGTGATGATGATGATGAAGATCTTGATGATACCCGGAGTGATGACGATGACAATGGCAGTGATTTCCCCTCTCCGGAGAGGAATTTCCCAGACATATTTTCCCTGCCAGAGAGCTTTTCTTTCTCGGGTGTTTTCCGCCCCGAGGCGGCGGCGGAATAATTCTTCGACGATGGAATGAGGCTTAGGGTTTCCTCGGGGACAGGCACGCCAAAAATATCCCCCAGAGGTGGGCCAGGGTGGCCACACCTATAGGTGGCGCGACCAAGGGGGCGCGCCACCCCATGGTGTGGGCCCATGGTGGTCCCCCTCTGGCTCTCCTTCTGGTTGTGTTCTTCCCCTGAACTTTTAGGACACCCCCGGTGTCCCACTTCTTCTTGTGATCTTCTGAAATATGGTATCCCGACGGTGCTTTTTTCCATCAGATTCCTGGTCCCGGTGTTTATTCTCCAAAAATTATAAAACATGCAAAATAAGATAAAATAACATAGGAGATGCATCATAACATGAAATATATCGATGAATAACAGAAAATTATGATATAAAATAGTGATGCAAAATAGACGGATCAACTCCCCCCAAACTTAGACCTCGCTTGCCCCCAAGCAAAACTGAACTCAGAAAACATGACCACGGGTTTATGGAGTGAAGAGTCGATAAATAAAATACGGACAAGAAGCATCACATCTATCTATGAACCAATCATTATAGACAGCAACTTCCTCTCATATAACCTAACTTGAAACGAGTAATGGGAGTCACAAACAAAAATGCAAAAGAGAGAATCAAAATTGGTAATGACAAACTTCATTCTTGGTCAGCGAACATTTAATGATATCCTTCTTATCTTAGGTAAATTCTTTATAATAAGGCTCATCTTGTAGAGCTTAACATGTTTAATTATAACTATTATTTTACAGTGATTCATAGCTTTTAAAATTAATATTCATTCAGATAATAAAGCATGTGCTAAACAAAGAAGGATAGAAAACATGATTGAATAAATCAGCATATATATGGTGAGATCACAACAACTCAAATGCTTGATGAAGACAGAGAGAAATGGGTTAACTGACTCAACATAAAAGTAAAAGAAAGGCCCTTCGCAGAGGGAAGCATGGATCACTCATGTGCTAGAGCTTTTATTTTATTAAACAGAGGTATTGAAAAAAAATTGAAGAGAGTTGTATGCTTATGTCAGCGAATGGTAAACAGAAAATACAGTACTTCACAAGACAACTAGACTTCATAAGACTGGCTCCCATATGAGGGACGCAACTGGTGTAGAAGGTCATTCCTCATTCTCTTTTGTTTACACGATTATGTTTTGACTGATAAATCAGGGGCAAAAATGGTGAAGAGAATTTGTGTATTAGTTTTGGGGCTGGGCACCCCGCTGCCAGCTCTTCTTGCATTTGGATAAGAGGATGAAGCCACTACTCCAGATGTTTGAAGTCCAATCAATAAGTGAGATAAAGATTCTCTATTTACGTCCTCATGAGCTAAAACAAGGGCACAAAACCGGAATAATTTTGAAAGTTTTAAAGGTAGCACATGAGAAATTTACTTGAAGTGGCAGTTAAATACCACATGTAGGTAGGTATGGTGTACACAATGGCAAGGTTTTGGGGCTCTAGACTTTGGATGCACGAGAAGCATTCCCTCTCAGTACAGGTTTTTTGGCTAGCAAGGTTGGGTAGCAAGCATAAGAACTGAGGGAAAACAAACAAATATACATATGATGAAACCAATCATGCAATCTTCATTGAAAGCCAAAGCGATCTTAACTTGTGAATACTAAGTTTACGAGCTAATAGAAAAATTCCTCTTTCTTATACTAGCATCTCAACTTATTATTTCTGCTGACCCAATCTAAGTTTGCCAAAACCAACTAGATTTACTTGATGATCTCTAGAGTGATACCAAATAATAATAACAAACTCAACCATATGACATAAATTGAAAACTAAAATAATGCGTGCAGAAAATAAATGATGAAACTTCTCATTAATAGTTTAAACTGGCAACTCACACCAAAGGATACAACGATAACAAACTAGGGAGAGACACTTCCATACTGCAAACCATCCTATATGATAACTTCTCTACTCATGATAGGACTCTACTGTAAAAGTAAAAAGTAAAAAGATGAAAACGTAAAAAGATAAAAGTTGTAATATGTTTCGCCGAACGTTTTCTTACCAAATGATACATATTCGAAAACTTACTCTGCAGTTTCTGAAATATACTTCTTAATAAACTCCTCCGGGATCATGGCTTGAATACAATCAACATTTTCTTTATAAGGATCTCCGGAGATATAATGCTTGAGTCTTTGTCCATTCACCACTTGTGAAGTGTTGTCCTCAAGGTAAACAATTTTAATTGTCCCCGAACGATATTCCTCTTCAATAACAAAAGGTCCTTCCCATCCCGAGAGTAATTTTCCTGCAAAAAAATCTGAGACGAAACCTATACAATAGCACTTTTTCACCAACATGAAATTCTCTATTAATTATTCTCTTATCATGCCTCCTTTTAACTTTTTATTTAAAGAGCTTAGAATTTTCGTATGCTTCACTCCTCCATTCATCTAAAGAACTTAAGTCAGGCAACCTTTTCTCACCAGCTAGTTTAAAATCTCTATTTAGGTCTTTCACTGCCAAATAAGCTTAGTGTTCTAATACTAAAGGCAAGTGACAAGCTTTTCCATAAACCATTTTATAAGGAGACATGCCCATGGAATTTTTATAAGCAGTTCTATAAACCCACAGAGCATCATTTAATTTCTTAGCCCAATTTTTCCTAGATTTGTTAACAGTCTTTTGCAAGATAGATTTGATTTCTCTATTTGATAATTCTACTTTCCCACTAGTTTGAAGATGATAGGATGAAGCAATTGTATGATTAACATCATATTTAGCAAGGGTTTTTCTAAAACCACCATGAATAAAATGAGAACCCCCATCAGGCATAAGATATCTAGGTACACCAAACCTAGGGAAAACAATTTCTTTAAGCATTTTTAATGAGGTTTCACCATCAGCACTTTTAGTAGGTATAGCTTCTACCCATTTAGTAACATAATCAATAGCAACGAGAATATGAGTGTAGCTTTGTGAAGGAGGGAAAGGACCCATAAAGTCAAAACCCCAACAATCAAACGGTTCAATAACAAGAGAATAATTCATAGGCATTTCATTACGTCTAGAAATATTTCCAACCCTTTGACATTGATCACAAGATAAAAAAAGTTTCTAGCATATTTAAAGAGAGTAGGCCAATAAAAACCTGATTGTAGAACCTTATGTGCAGTTCTATCTCCAACGTGATGTCCTCCATAAGAACTACTATGACATTTTCTCAATATCTCTTGTTGTTTATTTTCAGGAACACATGTTTGCATAATACCATCAACACCTTCTTTATATAAGTGTGGGTCATCCCAAAAATAATGCCTCAAATCATAGAAGAATTTTCTTCTTTGCTGAGCTGTAAAGGTAGGAGGAAAATACTTTGAAACAATAAGTTAGCATAATCAGCATACCATGGACTCTCTTGAGAGCTCACTTTTATTGCAGCTAACTGTTCTTTAGGAAAACTATCATTAACAGGAAGAGGGTCGTCAGGGATATTTTCTAATCTAGACAGATTATCAGCAACAGGATTTTCAGCACCCTCCTATCCACAATATGTAAATAAAATTCTTGTAAAAGAAGCACCCATCTAATAAGCCTAGGCTTAGCATCTTTCTTCTCCATAAGGTACTTAATAGCAGCATGATCAGTATGAATAGTAACTTTAGAATCAATAATATACAACCTAAATTTTCACAAGCAAAAACTACAGCTAGGAATTCATTTTTAGTGGTAGCATAATTCTTTTGAGCATCATTAAGAGTTTTACTAGCATAATGAATAACATTTAACTTCTTATCTATACGCTGTCCTAGAACAACACCTACATCATAATCACTAGCATCACACATAATTTCAAACGGCAAATTCCAATCAGGTGGTTGAACAATAGGGGCAGATATTAAAGCCTTCTTTAAAATTTCGAAAGCTTCTCTACAATATTCATAAAAAAAAGGTACATCCTTTTGAAGAAGATTAGTAAGAGGCTTTGATATTTTATAGAAATCTTTAATAAACCTTCTATAGAAACCCGCATGACCAAGAATACTACGAATACCTTTGACATCCCTGGGACAGGGCATTTCTCAATAGCTTCAACTTTAGCTCTATCAACTTCAATACCTCTTTCAAAAAATTTATGTCCAAGAATAATTCCTTCATTAACCATAAAATGGCATTTCTCCCAGTTAAGAACAAGATTAGTCTCCTCACATCTCTGCAAAACTTTATCAAGATTCTGCAAACAATTATCAAAAGAAGTTCCATAGACAGAGAAATCATCCATAAAGACTTCCACAATTTCTTCACAAAAACCATGAAAGATAGCAGACATGCATCTTTGAAAAGTAGCAGGAGCATTACATAAACCAAAATGCATACGTCTATAAGCATAGGTTCCATAGGGACAAGTGAAAGTTGTTTTCTCTTGATCAAGCTTTTTAACAGCAATTTGAGAAAACCCAGAATAACCATCAACAAAGCAGAAATAACTTTTCTTAGACAACCTTTCTAACATTTGATCAATAAAAGGTAAAGGATAATGATCTTTCTTAGTGACATTGTTAACCTTTCTAAAATCAATGCACATCCTATAACCAACTATTATTCTTTGAGGAATAAGTTCATTACTTCATTTGGCACAACAGTCATCCCTGCTTTCTTAGGGACACAATGCACATGACTAACCCATCTACTATCAACAATAGGATAAATAATGCCAGCATCAAGGAGTTTCAATACCTCATTTCTTACCACATCCTTCATCTTAGGATTTAAACGGCGTTTATGTTCAACAACTGGCTTTGCATTAGGATCAATATCAATAGCATGCTAACATATAGCAGGAGAAATCCCCTTCATATCATCAAGAGTATAACCAATAGCACCTCTATGTTTCTTCAATATCCCCAATAATTTCTCCTCTTCTTTATCAGAAAGTTGAGAACTAATAATAACAGGATATAATTTCTTATCATCAATATGAGCATATTTAAGATTATCACGCAAAGGCCTTAAATTAAACACATGATCTTCCTTGGGTGGTAATGTTGTACCCAAGTCTTCACAGGTAAATTATGTTTCAGCATTGCTGGCTGATGTAAGAAAATCTCATCAATTTCATTCCTTTCTTCCATAAAGACATCACTTTCGTGGTCTTCCATGTATTGCTGCAAAGGATTGTTAGGAGAAAGAGCAAAAGCAGCCAATTTTTCAAATCTATAATTCTCATTATATAATTTACCTTCATAAGTTGTTTTCGCAAATTTGGAGAAATTAAATTCATAAGACTCTCCATCAAAATTTGTATGGATTTTCTCCTTTTTACAATCTATCACAGAACCACAAGTGTTTAAGAAAGTTCTACCAAATATGATAGGACAAGTATCACTAGCATAAGTGCCTAGTACTAGAAAATCATCATGATATTTAGTTTTACCACATAAGACCTCCACATCTCTAACAATACCAATCGGAGAAATAGTTTCCCTATTAGCAAGTTGAATAATCACATCAATGTCTTCAAGTTCACATGAACCAATTTCATGCATGATTTCTTTATAAAGCTCATAAGGAATAGCACTAGAAATAACACCAATATCACACAAACCATAATAGAAATGACCACATATCCTAACAGATAGCATAGGAACACTAGGTTTCCTAGATTTACTGGGATGAGAGACAATATTAGAAGCATCTTCACAAAATATAATGTGTCCCTCTTCTACATTTTCAGAAACAAGGTCCTTCACTATTGCTATTGTAGGTTCTACAGTTATTTGTTCCTCGGGTTCTACAAGTTTCTTTGCACTTTTATTAATCACACTAGCTAACATAGAGTGTTCTTTTATCTTAGCAGGGAAATGCATTTTCTCAATATAAGGTTCGGGCACAATAGAATCAATGGTATGAACTTCTATATCTCTAGTGGGAACACAATTAATAGTATCTTTATAAGGTGCATGGTACTTATCCCATTCCTTTTCAGGAATATCAATGTAAGAAGCAAAAGCCTTATATAAGTTTGCAGCAACTTGAGAACCAAGACCATAAACAACACTAACATTATGAAAATCCTCAGATGACATAAAGGTTTTAATGCATTCATAGTAATAATTTATACTTGACTTTCTACCTTTTTCATTCTCCCATGCTTCAGTGTTTTCTTGAATACGGTCAAGAAGATCCCATTTAGCTTCATCTTTCATACGTGTAAATGATCCAGAACAAGAAGCATCCAATAAATCCTTATCACGAAGAGGAAGCCTTGCATAAAAATTATTACTAACAATATTACTAGGGAGCTCACGAATGGGGCATTTGAGCATTAGTAACTTCAATCTCTCTCATGCTTGGGCAATAATCTCTCCGTCATGAGGCCAAAAATTATATATATAATTCTGATCTTTATGGATTTCACTTGGAGGATAGAATTTAGAATAAAAGAGAGGTATAATTTCCTCTCATTCAATAGTCTGGCTATTTTTCAGCAGTTTGAATCATTCAGCGGCTCGGCCTGTCAATGATATAGAGAATAATTTCCTCTTCACTTGGATCATCGTAATACCTGCACACTTGAACAACTCGCATAATTCATGTAAAAATTGCAAATGATCACCAGGATGGACAGTTTCATCACCTGGATAGCAGTTATTCCTAGCATGTTTAGCAATCTTTATAGGTATTTATAAGGATCCAAATTATCAGGCGGTGGGTCACTTACTACCCTAGCAGTGGTAGCAGTGCCCATAAATAAGGACTCAAAAGGAGACCCAAACATAGTGTAATAAAGTAGTAGACAGTAATAAAAAAAACACTTACAGCAGAAGCTTCCTTTATCAATTCCGCTTCCCAATAGCGCTTCACTCCCCGGCAACGGCGCCAGAAAATATTCTTGATGACTCAAAAGTATAGGGGGTGTATCTTAGTGCTTTTGATAAATAAAAGTGTCGAACCCCACGAGGAGCTGAAGGTGTTAACAAGCAGTTTCGATGAAGGAATAATTGTAAATACTGGAAAATAGATTTGTAGGTTTGTTTTGATATTACAGATAAATAAAGTGTGAGTGAATAAAATGCAGTAATAATAATTGCATCAAGTGGCCCAATCCTTTCTTCAGCAAAGGACAAGCCGGTGAGTTTACTTATGATTAAAAAACATTCTCGAGGACACACGGGAGGTTTCTGTCAAGTGCTTTTGTTCCATGCAGCTGAATAATGTTAGGTATTTTGATAAGTGTTGTGTGGGTGAATCTATGCTCATGTACTGTCCCGTCCAAGACTAATACATACTTTTGATTATACCCCTTGCAAGCATCCGCAACTACAAGAAAGTAATTAAGAAATAAATCTAACCACAGCTTTAAACTCTGGGATCCTACGCTCCCTCGTGTAATTGTTTCCTAACGGGGGTTTAGCCAGTACTTTCACCAAGTCAACCATAACCGCGGAAAACACGGCTTCTCGAGAAGATTTAATCCTGCAGGGATGCACCAATTTAGCCGTACACGTATGAATAACCCGCCAGATGGAACGGCCATTCCACCAAGCGGGGCACTCAACACAACCCAACCCTTCTTCGCATCAAGCCCAAAGCACCACGTGCTGTGCGTGCGCGGCTAATCGAGCCCCCGAAGAAAAGGGGACCCTCATAGCACTGGAAGACCACGCCGCCCTAAATGCCGACTACGAAAGTTCCACCCGGGTACCAAGGGCTCGCAAGATCATGCATGCAGCAAATGGAACACCCGAACTAAATGTGGCGATTTGGACGAGATGCGAATCGAGTCAAGTTGAGGGGGGCGCCCATACTCGCTTCCCACATGCGGGTAGTGCGCTCATCATGGATCAGTAGACAAGACTCTTTTCCTAATTAGGGGGCGACACTAGCAGGCCTCAAAACCACCCATGGGCCTCCTGCCGGTGCCTTATCATCAAGTTTATTATTATCATTAGCATTAACAGGATTGATTGATTAACATCGAGCCCCCCGGAACATAATAGAGTAGTAACAGAAAGTAACGGGTAACAGACTCGAGCAAAACAACCCTAAGCATGCTAGTAAGACACGGGCAACAAGCAATGGTTATAGGTATGGAGGTGAGGCAATAGCAAGGTTAAGGGATTCATGTGATAGGTTCGTAACAGAAACAACTACTACTAAGGCTAGCAGAAAAGAACAACGGAAAATATCGGTAACAAGTGATGAAAGGCAGCCATTTGGCAGCAAGTGAGTATACTTGCCTGAGATCCCGCAAGGTAGCAGAACTTGTCGTTGCTCACATCATCTCAACGTCCTATCCGCGAAGAAGCAACGAACTAAAAGAAACACCGGATGCAACAATTACTACTACGGCAAAAGATCCAGCATGATCCTATTTTATATGCATGACATGGCAAGATGCAACAGGGGAAACAACTTAAGCAAATTAATCGGAACCGGAGTTCAGAGAAATAGGAATTGGTTCAAGTTGTTTATCTAACCATCAAGTTAAATGTTGTTTAGCATGGAAAACATTAAAGTAGATGAGTTAGGCGATTTAAATGGAAGGGGCAACAGCTGGAAATAATTAGCCCACACATTCCATATGTTGTCATATAGGTGAACATGCATAACAAGAGCTAAAGTGCACAAGATAAGATGCAAAAAGAGATATGTATGGCATGAACAGATTAAGTGCATTTTTCTGGTATGAAAACATATTTTACTTATTGGATTTAGAATTAAAATGAGCAAGTTATTAATTTGGCAATTTTAATTGCATTAAATAAGAAACAGTTGTTTTAAGCAATTTAAATTATTCAAAACAGAAAACAAAGTTGATATTTGCAAAGTTTAGAGAATTTTGATTGGAAAACATATTTTACTTTTCAAATTTGGAGTTAAAATGAATTAGTTATGATTTATGCAATTTAAATCAATTTAAATTGAGCCGGAAGCCCAACATTTAATTTAGGAGGTTCGAGTTATTTATTTACCCACAAAAAATGCAATGCAACACATGAATGAGATGACATTTTAATTATAGTTGATATGTTATAGACAATAGGGCATAGGTATAGGGGTTTGGATTCGCACGTTGGAAGGAGGATCTTCGGGTTCGGCGCCGGTGTCTTCGGGATGAAGAAGAAGAAGACAACAAAGAGGGAGATAGACGGCGGCGAGGAAGGAGGGAAAGTAGACGTTCTCGCGTCGTCGTCGAGGTAGTCGAAGTAGGCGTAGTCGACGTCTTCGGGTAGAGGAAGTAGTCGACGTCGGGGAAGTAGCCGAAGTAGTCGTTCTCGTTCCGTAGCCGAGGTAGTCGTTCACGTCATCGGTGGTCGTGGTCGAACTTTTCATCGGGGTCCGAAGTGGAAGTAGACGTTCGTTCTCAAACCACACGATCATCGTCGTCGACGTAGTCGTTCAACGTCCGGAGCCGGTGTAGTCGTAGTAGTCGTGGGCGAGTCGCTACCGCGTCGTCTTCGGGGTCGGAGGTGTTCGTGACGGTCCCGGTCTTCAGGCGCGCACGAAGGCGGCCACGCAAAACGGACACGGTGGAGGGTTCGGCGAGGTGGACGTTCACGGCTCGGGGTACTTGTCGATGGAGATCTTGTCGACGAGGTACGGGGACGTAGACGTTGTAGTGGAAGGAGTCGTACACGTCCGTAGTCGAAGTAGTCGTGGACGCGGAAGTAGTCGTTTGGGGTCGGAGGAGATCTTGGCGGTTCCCCGGTCGTCGAGGTTCACGACACCGGTCTCACAAACACGCACGAAGGCGGCACACAAAGCAGGGGCACTAATACTCCACGACGTCGAACCGTTGTGGCATTTCATCGAACAGGTGCACGACATCGCGCGAGGGCGCCCCATGGCTGCAGCGAGCCGGCGGCGGGGCGAGCTCGGAGGAGGCAGCTACCGGCGGGCGCCATGGAGGCTCGCTGGCCGGAGCTCACGGAGATGGAGGCGGGGCTGCTCGGGGCCGTGGGCGCTGCGTGGGCGAGAGGAGACGGAGGACGGCCGCGGGCGCGTGGCCATGGAGCGGAGGCGAGCTCGGCCGTCCGCGGCGGAGGGACAGCGATGGAGGAGAGCACCGGCTCCCGCGGCCACCGGCGGCGACGGGAAAGGGGAGGGCGGCGCCCATGCTTGAGGAGGTCAGCGGCGGGGCTGAAGGGAGGCGCCGGAGGTGAGGGAGGCGGAGAGGCGACAGAGCAACGGGGAGAGGGGACGGCGGCCGGAGGGTGGCGCCGGAGGAGGGCGGCCGGAGATGGGAGGGAGAACGAGGAAGAGGGAGGAGGCGAGCGAGGCAGAGGAGGCAGCGTGCGAGGGGGAGATCGAGCGAGAGAGGAGCGGGGCGACGGGATCGAGCGGGGGTTTCCCGTGCGGGTGTGTGCGTTGCGTTCGCTGCGTTTTTTTTTTTTTTTGCACTGGTGGGAGGACCTCTTTGCAAAACCAAGAAACGGCGGGGGGCAAAAGGAGGAGGGGGAGAGAGATTTAGGGTTTTGGGGCTGGGATGGTGCGGTTGGGCCTTGCTGGGCCAATTCGGCCCAGTCCGGCCGGCTGCTCTCTCTCCAAACATTTTTTTTCCTTTTTTTTTGCGTGTTGTTAATCCTTTCAAGTGTGTTTTTGGGCACTTAAAAAAATAGTTTTTCGATGCAATTTAATTCCAGAAAATAAGGTGGTTGAATTGCACACTTTTAGCAAGTTTTTTTTTTAAAAAAAATTCACGAGGATGCATGATGCGATGCGAAAAAGAAAAACAACGATCAATCTATTTGGGGAAAAACCCCGGACGTTACAAGAATGCCCGTCCCTAGGTACCATTGTTTTCTTTCCCAGCGTTCCTTTTCCCCTCAGTCTCCCCTCATGCCGCGATTCAGGAACACAAATAGCCTTAAGGGCGGGAATAAAGTCAACACAAAACCCAATGACCTCCTCTGTTCCATCGCCCTTGGTGATGCTTCCTACTGGCCTAGCACGATTATGAACATATTTTTTCAACTCCCATGAACCTCTCAAAGGGGAACATATTGTGTAGAAATACCGGACCAAAAATATGAATCTCTTCACATAGATGAACCATGAGATGCGTCATAATGTTGAAGAAGGATGGTGGGAACACCAACTCAAAACTAACAAGACACTGGACCACATCCCTTTGTAATCTTGCCATACTTTCTGGATCGATTACCTTCTGAGATATTGCGTTGAGGAACACACATAGCTTCACGATGGGTACTCGAACATTTTCCGGTAGAAGCCCCCTCTATGCAATCGGAAGCAACTACGTCATAATCATGTGGCAGTCATGAGACTTCAGGTTTTGGAATTTTTTCTCTGCCATATATTCGACAAGAAGCCACATGGCACCTTGATACTTTAAAGGACTTCAAAAAAGATTTCCTTCTCTACTTTGGTAAGAGCGTAGCTGCTTAAGTAATGGCGCAATATATCCGTGTGCTTGTTGTTTGGGTCATTCGTACGTTGCTCGCCCTCCCGTGCTTCTGGCGTATCTTTCAACTTCCCATACACGCCCAGGAAGCATAGCAGGTTGACGCAGAGATTCTTCGTCACGTGCATCACGTTGATTGAAGAGCGGACCTCTAGGACTTTCCAATAGGGTAGCTCCCAAAATATAGATTTCTTCTTCCACATGGGTGCGCGCTTATCAGGGCCGTTCGGAACAGGTTGGCTGCCATCACCCTTTCCAAAGATTACTTTTAGGTCCTTGACCATATAGAATATATCATTACCACTACGGAGGTTAGGCTTCTTCCGGGTAGCTGCCTTACCTCTAAAATACTTGCCTTCTTTCTTTCTTACGGAATGCTTGATCGGAAGAAATCTACGATGCTCCAGGTATACAACCTTCTTATATTTATCCAAACATATACTATCAGGCTTATCTAAACAGTGTGTGCATGCATTGTATATCCCTTGTTTGTATGTCCGGAAATATTACTAAGAGCGGGACAATAATTGATGGTTACGAAAAGCAACGCCCGTAGGTCAAATGGCTTTTGTTCGTTCTCATCCGACACACGTACACCTGGTTTTCCCCACAACTTTAAGAGTTCTTTCACTAATGGACTTAGGTACACATCAATGTCGTTGCCAGGTTGCCTCGGGCCTTGGATGAGCACTGGCATCATAATGAACCTGTGCTTCATGCACAACCAAGGAGGAAGGTTGTAGATACATAGAGTCACGGGCCAGGTGCTATGACCGGAGCTCTGCTCCCCAAAAGGATTAAAGCCATCTGTACTTAAACCAAACCATAAGTTTATTGCCTCTCCTGTAAAGTCCAGGAAGTCTCTCTCGATTTTTCTCCACTGCAACCCATCAGCGGGGTGTCTCAACTTTCCATATTTCTTACAGTCTTCCTTGTGCCATCGCAACAACCTGGCATGCTCTTTGTTTCTAAATAGACGTTTCAACGGTGGTATTATAGGAGCATACCACATCACCTATACAGGAACCCTCTTACGGAGGGGGGGAGCTCGCCATCAACATCGCCAGAGTTATCTGGTCTGATCTTATACCGTAGTGCAGTGCATACT
Source organism: Alopecurus myosuroides (assembly GCA_028641055.1). NCBI lineage: Eukaryota > Viridiplantae > Streptophyta > Magnoliopsida > Poales > Poaceae > Alopecurus > Alopecurus myosuroides. The sequence continues at coordinate 456,656,608 of CM054059.1, forward strand.
GTACATTCATCAAAATTCTCATACTTCTCACCGCGGTAGAGGATGCAGTCATTAATGCATGCATGTACCTTTCTGCACATCTAATCCTAGAGGGCAGAGAGCCTTCTTTCCTTCGTACGTACTGTCAGACAATTCGTTATCCTTTGGAAGTTTCGGCTTCATTATTTTAAGTAAACTCCCAAATGCCTTGTCAGTCACACCGTTCTGTTCCTTCCATTTCAGAAACTCCAGTGTGGCACCGAGCTTTGTGCTGCCATCTTCGCAATTTTGGTACAACAACTTTTTGTGATAATGTAACATGTCGTCCAACTTCAACCTCTCCAATTCACTTTCGCAGTCTTCTCTTGCATCAGCAATAACTCGACCAAGATCATCATCGGGCTCATCTGATGCCCGTTCTTGATCACCTCCTTCTTCTCCATTGTCTTCCATTGCAATATCACCGTATTCAGGGAACATAGGATCCTCTTCTTCTTCATTGTCTTCCATCACAACCTCTCTTTCTCAAAGCTTGGTCCAACAAGTATAGCTGGGCATGAAACCTCTCTGAAGCAGGTGGTCGTGAAGGACTCTCAAGGAAGAGTGCTCCCTGACGTTCCGACAGTCAACACATGGGAAACACATAAAGCCATTCTCTTTGTGAGCCTGAGCTACACCGAGAAATTCATCCAGGCCTACCCTATACTCGGAAGTGCGTCGGTCACCGTACATGAATCGCTGTCGTGCATCCATCTGCATCGTATAATTAAGTTTATAAAAAACCATTACAATAACATCTTCAATTAAGAAATGACCGCATTACATCGACAAATTTAACTTTTTTAGTATCAATTACAAATGAAAAGGATAAGTTTGCTAACCTCGGTCGATGATACCATTTTCTGTGAACTTAAGTGTGGCTCGGGTATTTCGTCGAACACCTCGTGTGCATAGTAAAAGAACACACACTAGCACCCACCTCTCTCACACCTCCTAGCAGGAAAAACCCGATCAGGGAAGGGGAACTGGGAGGAAGTATATATAGGCAAGGGGGGCATCCGTCCCAGTTTGTGGCATGAACCAGGACCAATGCCCTTGCCGTGCCACGTGGCGTGTGGCGAGGCATTATTCCCGGTTCTTGCCAGGAACCGGGACGAATTTCCCCTGGGGGGGGGGCTGTACGCTGCCCCGGCCGCACGAACCGGGACGAATGCATAGCATTGGTCCCAGTTCATGGCGCAACCAGGACTAATGCCCATTTTGGCTCTGGATGAAAGGTGGGGTTTCTACTAGTGGGATAGGGAATTGATTCATGAAGATCATGATGGCGATCCTATATCCTCAATTACACCGAATGGTTGATGCATGAAAGGTCCGTTTCGTGAGGATCGTTGATGTAGTGTAGTTCATAATTCCGGTGATAGACGGTTGGCGTCATAGTGTGTCAGTCGGCGTTTGACTAGGGTGGCGCTGCGTCTGGGCCTCTGGGGGCTGCCTCCTCCTCGTTGTGCGTACCGGTAGAGCCTCGTGATGATAACATGTTGAGACTATGATGGAACACATGCCAAAATTATACAACAATCACTACTGGAAAATCCAATTCTGCCGAGTCTGCACATTTTCGCCGAGTGCCAATTCACGGGAGACTCGGCGTATACGACGGAAAGCCGACAAGACCAAGGGAACACTCGGCGTATAAGAAATGCTCGGCGTATACACCGTTTGCCGAGTGGCAGTTCTCTGTCGCACTCGGCAAACAGAGAACACTCGGCACAAACTACCTTTGCCGTGTGTGTCCTGCTCCGAGCACTCGGCAAAGACTAAACTATCGGCTTACAACCTCAAGGACACTCGGCAACTGGCATGCTCGGCAAAGAGGCAAGACACGTGGCATTTCCAAGTCTGTAGAACAGTGGTTTCTACTTTGCCGAGTGTCCCTGGGACGGGGACTCGGCAACGATATCTTTTTTTTTTGACCAAATGTTTGCCGAGTGTCCCTGGAACGGGGACTCGGCATACATTTTGTCAAAAATCCTTTTGGTTCCGCGCGGTTTCTTCCCGCCCATATTTTGAATCTTTGCCGAGTATCCCGTGGTGGTACTCGGCATATGTACGTCACTCCATAGTTTCATTCCTTCCCGCCCCGCGTTTGAAACTTTGCCGAGTGCCCCGTGATGTGACACTCGGCATATAGAACAGCAGACAAAATTTTACTTCTTCCCGCCCGTGTTTGAGACTTTGCCGAGTGTCCCGTGACATGACACTCGGCAAAGAAGTGAAAGAAGCACACAATCCGTGTGCACACATTGGATCCAACGGCTCACAATCACTTGAAAGATCCGACGGCTCGGAAGACCTCGAAGAAAACACACGATCCGTGTGCTTCTTCCCTCCATTTCTCACTATATAAACACACATGCATCTAGCTTGGTTAGCACATATCTACAACCCAGCATTCTTCCATTTCTTCGCGCCAACTCTTCCATGTCTTCCACCGTACCCACTATAACCTGCTCGGAGGCGGAGGAGCTCTGCGCCTCGAACTACCCCTGCCCTCCCGGGTACGGCGTCCCCACCGGGTGGATGCTGAGCGCCGGAGGCGTGCCGGTCCCTCCCGTCCCTCGAGGTCTGGCGCGCCGGGCGGCCATCACGAACCACTACTACTTCGAGCTGACACCGGCGCAGCGGACGTATCCCCAATGGGATCCCAACTACCGCGCAGGTTGGGACGTCTTCTTCTTCAATCGGCGTGAGAGGGCGCTCGCAAGGTACGAGGGGGACGGCCCGCCTCCTTCGAACTTCAACGAGGCTGGTCGTCGGCTGTGGTGGCGCGGCCGGACTCTCCAGGGCGTCATGAACTACATAAGGAACGGCGATAACCCCCGCCTGCGCTACCCGCAGTCCAGGCGTGCTCCCCCATCGACATTTCAGCCCCCATCCGACGACAGCGACGACGGCGGTGGCGACTTCGACGACTACGAGTACATGTATTATACGCCTAGGCAGGAGTATGACTAGACCTGAGCCACAAGATGGCTGGGACAAATGGTTTGTCCATGTATCCTAGAATGTTTAGATCCACTGTCGTGTATCCCTTTTCCTTGGAATTTCAATCTAGTCGTAAAATTCAAAAATAATCGTAGTGGTGTGTGTTCAAGTGTCATGTTAGGGCATCTCCAGCCGTCCCCCCCAGAGCCCCCCCAAGGGGCTTTTTTCGCGGCGGAAGCGGCAGCGGCGACACGCGCGGCGCGGCGACTGGCCCAGCCAGGCTATAAAAATGGTGCCCGCGCCCTCCCCGTACGCACATTCTCGACTCCTCCTCGCCGTTCTTTCTCCACCTTCGAACCCCGCCGCAATGGAGAACCTCTGGGAGGCGTGGCCCGAGAGCGACGACGACGAGCTGCAGCCAGCGCAGCGAGCTGCACCGGAGCCGCAGGTGGTGGCGCCGGAGCTGGTGGCGCCGGAGCAGCCTCCCGAGTACGACGAGGCGCGCGAAGCACGGCGGGCTGCCCGCCACTGGAGGCGCGAGGTGAGGAGGCAGCCGGTGTGGCCCGAGCAGCACGCCGGGCTGCACTCGTTCGAGACCTCGCAGAACAAGGACGCGTACCGCGAGGTGCGCGGCGTCCTCGAGCAGGCCGCGGCGGCGGCGGAGGCAGCCGCCGTTCGTGCCTCCCTGGAGACGCACCAGCGGGAGGAGGCGGCGCGAGCGGTGCGCCGCCAGATGGCCCGGCGGGCTGCCTCCGTCGAGCAGGAGGGCGTCATCGCCCTCTACGAGGCGCAGCGGCAGGTGGCGATGCAGAGTGAGCGGCGGCGCAACCGCCCGCCCTCTGAGCAGGCGCAGCTGCACCGGCTGCGCCTGCAGGCCCGAGCGGAGCGGGCGGAGCAGCGCCGTCTCGCCGCGGCGAGCCAGGACGGAGCTGGACCCTCCAACCAGCACCGCCACGACGAAGACGACGAAGCGTAGACGTAGGCGTAGTCATCGCGTAGTATCCGCTGTTTTTAGTTTAAATTTATCGTTTTAGATTTAAATTCGCGCCGAATATGTACGCAGTTTCAAATTTCAATAAAATTTCGACTAGTTTTTCAACTGCGTTTGTTTGGGCCGATTGTATCTTTGTCACCCAACACCCATGATACAATCTAACACACATGGCATGGCAAATCATTGGTTTAGGTGGGATCCCGACGCTCCGGGTCCCCTCTCCGGAGATACACTGGCCCCGGTGTAGAAATAGACGGAACCGGCGTCCAGCCCCCTCTGCGTGAGCCGGAAGTGGGTAGCAAAGTGGAACTAGTTGCTTGGTTGTGTCATGTTAGGCCCAAGGAACACCCTTGACAATTGTAGGGCCCACCTACTTGCAAGATTCCCCCCGTTACGTCAGATCCGGGAGTTTCGGGGTGTGAGCAGCCCTGGAACCCGCGAGAGAGAATCCGACGTCGGTGAGGCCCCGGCACAGAGAGTGATGGTATCTTTGGCACCCAACACCCATGATACAATATAACACACATGGCATGGCAAAACATTGGTTTAGGTGGGATACCGACGCTCCGGATCCCCTCTACGTGAGATACACTAGCCCCGGTGTAGAAAAAGACGGAACCTGCGTCTAGCCCCCTCTGCGTGAGCCGGAAGTGGGTAGCAAAGTGGAACTAGTTGCTTGGTTGTGTCATGTTAGGCCCAAGGAACACCCTTGACAATGGTAGGGCCCACCTACTTGCAAGATCCCCCCCGTTACGTCAGATCCGGGAGTTTCGGGGTGTGAGCAGTCCTGGAACCCGCGAGAGAGAATCCGACGTCGGTGAGGCCCCGGCACAGAGAGTGATGGTATCTTTGGCACCCAACACCCATGATACAATCTAACACACATGTCATGGCAAAACATTGGTTTAGGTGGGATACCGACGCTCCGGATCCCCTCTACGTGAGATACACTAGCCCCGGTGTAGAAAAAGACGGAACCGGCGTCTAGCCCCCTCTGCGTGAGCCGGAAGTGGGTAGCAAAGTGGAACTAGTTGCTTGGTTGTGTCATGTTAGGCCCAAGGAACACCCTTGACAATGGTAGGGCCCACCTACTTGCAAGATCCCCCCCGTTACGTCAGATCCGGGAGTTTCGGGGTGTGAGCAGCCCTGGAACCCGCGAGAGAGAATCCGACGTCGGTGAGGCCCCGGCACAGAGAGTGATGGTATCTTTGGCACCCAACACCCATGATACAATCTAACACACATGGCATGGCAAAACATTGGTTTAGGTGGGATACCGACGCTCCGGATCCCCTCTACGTGAGATACACTAGCCCCGGTGTAGAAAAAGACGGAACCTGCGTCTAGCCCCCTCTGCGTGAGCCGGAAGTGGGTAGCAAAGTGGAACTAGTTGCTTGGTTGTGTCATGTTAGGACCAAGGAACACCCTTTACAATGGTAGGGCCCACCTACTTGCAAGATCCCCCCCGTTACGTCAGATCCGGGAGTTTCGGGGTGTGAGCAGTCCTGGAACCCGCGAGAGAGAATCCGACGTCGGTGAGGCCCCGGCACAGAGAGTGATGGTATCTTTGGCACCCAACACCCATGATACAATCTAACACACATGTCATGGCAAAACATTGGTTTAGGTGGGATACCGACGCTCCGGATCCCCTCTACGTGAGATACACTAGCCCCGGTGTAGAAAAAGACGGAACCGGCGTCTAGCCCCCTCTGCGTGAGCCGGAAGTGGGTAGCAAAGTGGAACTAGTTGCTTGGTTGTGTCATGTTAGGCCCAAGGAACACCCTTGACAATGGTAGGGCCCACCTACTTGCAAGATTCCCACCGTTACGTCAGATCCGGGAGTTTCGGGGTGTGAGCAGTCCTGGAACCCGCGAGAGAGAATCCGACGTCGGTGAGGCCCCGGCAAAGAGAGTGATGGTATCTTTGGCACCCAACACCCATGATACAATCTAACACACATGTCATGGCAAATAATTGGTTTAGGTGGGATCCCGACGCTCCGGGTCCCTTCTACGTGAGATACACTAGCCCCGGTGTAGAAAAAGACGGAACCGGCGTCTAGCCCCCTCTGCGTGAGCCGGAAGTGGGTAGCAAAGTGGAACTAGTTGCTTGGTTGTGTCATGTTAGGCCCAAGGAACACCCTTGACAATTGTAGGGCCCACCTACTTGCAAGATTCCCCCCGTTACGTCAGATCCGGGAGTTTCGGGGTGTGAGCAGCCCTGGAACCCGCGAGAGAGAATCCGACGTCGGTGAGGCCCCGGCACAGAGAGTGATGGTATCTTTGGCACCCAACACCCATGATACAATCTAACACACATGGCATGGCAAAGCATTGGTTTAGGTGGGATACCGACGCTCCGGATCCCCTCTACGTGAGATACACTGGCCTCGGTGTAGAAAAAGACGGAACCGGCGTCTAGCCCCCTCTGCGTGAGCCGGAAGTGGGTAGCAAAGTGGAACTAGTTGCTTGGTTGTGTCATGTTAGTCCCAAGGAACACCCTTGACAATGGTAGGGCCCACCTACTTGCAAGATTCCCCCCGTTACGTCAGATGCGGGAGTTTCGGGGTGTGAGCAGTCCTGGAACCCGCGAGAGAGAATCCGACGTCGGTGAGGCCCCGGCACAGAGAGTGATGCTATCTTTGGCACCCAACACCCATGATACAATATAACACACATGTCATGGCAAATAATTGGTTTAGGTGGGATCCCGACGCTCCGGGTCCCCTCTCCGGAGATACACTAGCCCCGGTGTAGAAAAAGACGGAACCGGCGTCTAGCCCCCTCTGCGTGAGCCGGAAGTGGGTAGCAAAGTGGAACTAGTTGCTTGGTTGTGTCATGTTAGGCCCAAGGAACACCCTTGACAATGGTAGGGCCCACCTACTTGCAAGATTCCCCCCGTTACGTCAGATCCGGGAGTTTCGGGGTGTGAGCAGTCCTGGAACCCGCGAGAGAGAATCCGACGTCGGTGAGGCCCCGGCACAGAGAGTGATGCTATCTTTGGCACCCAACACCCATGATACAATCTAACACACATGTCATGGCAAATAATTGGTTTAGGTGGGATCCCGACGCTCCGGGTCCCCTCTCCGGAGATACACTAGCCCCGGTGTAGAAAAAGACGGAACCGGCGTCTAGCCCCCTCTGCGTGAGCCGGAAGTGGGTAGCAAAGTGGAACTAGTTGCTTGGTTGTGTCATGTTAGGCCCAAGGAACACCCTTGACAATGGTAGGGCCCACCTACTTGCAAGATTCCCCCCGTTACGTCAGATCCGGGAGTTTCGGGGTGTGAGCAGTCCTGGAACCCGCGAGAGAGAATCCGACGTCGGTGAGGCCCCGGCACAGAGAGTGATGCTATCTTTGGCACCCAACACCCATGATACAATCTAACACACATGGCATGGCAAATAATTGGTTTAGGTGGGATCCCGACGCTCCGGATCCCCTCTACGTGAGATACACTAGCCCCGGTGTAGAAAAAGACGGAACCGGCGTCCAGCCCCTCTACGTGAGCCGGAAGTGGGTAGCAAAGTGGAACTAGTTGCTTGGTTGTGTCATGTTAGGCCCAAGGAACACCCTTGACAATGGTAGGGCCCACCTACTTGCAAGATTCCCCCCGTTACGTCAGATCCGGGAGTTTCGGGGTGTGAGCAGTCCTGGAACCCGCGAGAGAGAATCCGACGTCGGTGAGGCCCCGGCACAGAGAGTGATGCTATCTTTGGCACCCAACACCCATGATACAATCTAACACACATGGCATGGCAAATAATTGGTTTAGGTGGGATCCCGACGCTCCGGATCCCCTCTACGTGAGATACACTAGCCCCGGTGTAGAAAAAGACGGAACCGGCGTCCAGCCCCCTCTGCGTGAGCCGGAATTGGGTAGCAAAGTGGAACTAGTTGCTTGGTTGTGTCATGTTAGGCCCAAGGAACACCCTTGACAATGGTAGGGCCCACCTACTTGCAAGATTCCCCCCGTTACGTCAGATCCGGGAGTTTCGGGGTGTGAGCAGTCCTGGAACCCGCGAGAGAGAATCCGACGTCGGTGAGGCCCCGGCATAGAGAGTGATGCTATCTTTGTCACCCAACACCCACGATACAATCTAACACACATGGCATGGCAAATCATTGGTTTAGGTGGGATCCCGACGCTCCGGGTCCCCTCTCCGGAGATACACTGGCCCCGGTGTAGAAATAGACGGAACCGGCGTCCAGCCCCCTCTGCGTGAGCCGGAAGTGGGTAGCAAAGTGGAACTAGTTGCTTGGTTGTGTCATGTTAGGCCCAAGGAACACCCTTGACAATGGTAGGGCCCACCTACTTGCAAGATTCCCCCCGTTACGTCAGATCCGGGAGTTTCGGGGTGTGAGCAGTCCTGGAACCCGCGAGAGAGAATCCGACGTCGGTGAGGCCCCGGCACAGAGAGTGATGCTATCTTTGGCACCCAACACCCATGATAAAATCTAACACACATGTCATGGCAAATAATTGGTTTAGGTGGGATACCGACGCTCCGGGTCCCCTCTCCGGAGATACACTGGCCCCGGTGTAGAAAAAGACGGAACCGGCGTCTAGCCCCCTCTGCGTGAGCCGGAAGTGGGTAGCAAAGTGGAACTAGTTGCTTGGTTGTGTCATGTTAGGCCCAAGGAACACCCTTGACAATGGTAGGGCCCACCTACTTGCAAGATCCCCCCGTTACGTCAGATCCGGGAGTTTCGGGGTGTGAGCAGCCCTGGAACCCGCGAGAGAGAATCCGACGTCGGTGAGGCCCCGGCACAGAGAGTGATGGTATCTTTGGCACCCAACACCCATGATACAATCTAACACACATGTCATGGCAAAACATTGGTTTAGGTGGGATACCGACGCTCCGGATCCCCTCTACGTGAGATACACTAGCCCCGGTGTAGAAAAAGACGGAACCGGCGTCTAGCCCCCTCTGCGTGAGCCGGAAGTGGGTAGCAAAGTGGAACTAGTTGCTTGGTTGTGTCATGTTAGGCCCAAGGAACACCCTTGACAATGGTAGGGCCCACCTACTTGCAAGATTCCCACCGTTACGTCAGATCCGGGAGTTTCGGGGTGTGAGCAGTCCTGGAACCCGCGAGAGAGAATCCGACGTCGGTGAGGCCCCGGCAAAGAGAGTGATGGTATCTTTGGCACCCAACACCCATGATACAATCTAACACACATGTCATGGCAAATAATTGGTTTAGGTGGGATCCCGACGCTCCGGGTCCCTTCTACGTGAGATACACTAGCCCCGGTGTAGAAAAAGACGGAACCGGCGTCTAGCCCCCTCTGCGTGAGCCGGAAGTGGGTAGAAAAGTGGAACTAGTTGCTTGGTTGTGTCATGTTAGGCCCAAGAAACACCCTTGACAATGGTAGGGCCCACCTACTTGCAAGATTCCCCCCGTTACGTCAGATCCGGGAGTTTCGGGGTGTGAGCAGCCCTGGAACCCGCGAGAGAGAATCCGACGTCGGTGAGGCCCCGGCACAGAGAGTGATGGTATCTTTGGCACCCAACACCCATGATACAATCTAACACACATGGCATGGCAAAGCATTGGTTTAGGTGGGATACCGACGCTCCGGATCCCCTCTACGTGAGATACACTGGCCCCGGTGTAGAAAAAGACGGAACCGGCGTCTAGCCCCCTCTGCGTGAGCCGGAAGTGGGTAGAAAAGTGGAACTAGTTGCTTGGTTGTGTCATGTTAGGCCCAAGGAACACCCTTGACAATGGTAGGTCCCACCTACTTGCAAGATTCCCCCCGTTACGTCAGATCCGGGAGTTTCGGGGTGTGAGCAGTCCTGGAACCCGCGAGAGAGAATCCGACGTCGGTGAGGCCCCGGCACAGAGAGTGATGCTATCTTTGGCACCCAACACCCATGATACAATATAACACACATGTCATGGCAAATAATTGGTTTAGGTGGGATCCCGACGCTCCGGGTCCCCTCTCCGGAGATACACTAGCCCCGGTGTAGAAAAAGACGGAACCGGCGTCTAGCCCCCTCTGCGTGAGCCGGAAGTGGGTAGCAAAGTGGAACTAGTTGCTTGGTTGTGTCATGTTAGGCCCAAGGAACACCCTTGACAATGGTAGGGCCCACCTACTTGCAAGATTCCCCCCGTTACGTCAGATCCGGGAGTTTGGGGGTGTGAGCAGTCCTGGAACCCGCGAGAGAGAATCCGACGTCGGTGAGGCCCCGGCACAGAGAGTGATGCTATCTTTGGCACCCAACACCCATGATACAATCTAACAGACATGGCATGGCAAATAATTGGTTTAGGTGGGATCCCGACGCTCCGGATCCCCTCTACGTGAGATACACTAGCCCCGGTGTAGAAAAAGACGGAACCGGCGTCCAGCCCCCTCTGCGTGAGCCGGAAGTGGGTAGCAAAGTGGAACTAGTTGCTTGGTTGTGTCATGTTAGGCCCAAGGAACACCCTTGACAATGGTAGGGCCCACCTACTTGCAAGATTCCCCCCGTTACGTCAGATCCGGGAGTTTCGGGGTGTGAGCAGTCCTGGAACCCGCGAGAGAGAATCCGACGTCGGTGAGGCCCCGGCACAGAGAGTGATGCTATCTTTGGCACCCAACACCCATGATACAATCTAACACACATGGCATGGCAAATAATTGGTTTAGGTGGGATCCCGACGCTCCGGATCCCCTCTACGTGAGATACACTAGCCCCGGTGTAGAAAAAGACGGAACCGGCGTCCAGCCCCCTCTGCGTGAGCCGGAAGTGGGTAGCAAAGTGGAACTAGTTGCTTGGTTGTGTCATGTTAGGCCCAAGGAACACCCTTGACAATGGTAGGGCCCACCTACTTGCAAGATTCCCCCCGTTACGTCAGATCCGGGAGTTTCGGGGTGTGAGCAGTCCTGGAACCCGCGAGAGAGAATCCGACGTCGGTGAGGCCCCGGCACAGAGAGTGATGCTATCTTTGTCACCCAACACCCATGATACAATCTAACACACATGGCATGGCAAATCATTGGTTTAGGTGGGATCCCGACGCTCCGGGTCCCCTCTCCGGAGATACACTGGCCCCGGTGTAGAAATAGACGGAACCGGCGTCCAGCCCCCTCTGCGTGAGCCGGAAGTGGGTAGCAAAGTGGAACTAGTTGCTTGGTTGTGTCATGTTAGGCCCAAGGAACACCCTTGACAATGGTAGGGCCCACCTACTTGCAAGATTCCCCCCGTTACGTCAGATCCGGGAGTTTCGGGGTGTGAGCAGTCCTGGAACCCGCGAGAGAGAATCCGACGTCGGTGAGGCCCCGGCACAGAGAGTGATGCTATCTTTGGCACCCAACACCCATGATACAATCTAACACACATGTCATGGAAAATAATTGGTTTAGGTGGGATACCGACGCTCCGGGTCCCCTCTCCGGAGATACACTGGCCCCGGTGTAGAAAAAGACGGAACCGGCGTCTAGCCCCCTCTGCGTGAGCCGGAAGTGGGTAGCAAAGTGGAACTAGTTGCTTGGTTGTGTCATGTTAGGCCCAAGGAACACCCTTGACAATGGTAGGGCCCACCTACTTGCAAGATCCCCCCCGTTACGTCAGATCCGGGAGTTTCAGGGTGTGAGCAGCCCTGGAACCCGCGAGAGAGAATCCGACGTCGGTGAGGCCCCGGCACAGAGAGTGATGGTATCTTTGGCACCCAACACCCATGATACAATCTAACACACATGTCATGGCAAAACATTGGTTTAGGTGGGATACCGACGCTCCGGATCCCCTCTACGTGAGATACACTAGCCCCGGTGTAGAAAAAGACAGAACCGGCGTCTAGCCCCCTCTGCGTGAGCCGGAAGTGGGTAGCAAAGTGGAACTAGTTGCTTGGTTGTGTCATGTTAGGCCCAAGGAACACCCTTGACAATGGTAGGTCCCACCTACTTGCAAGATTCCCACCGTTACGTCAGATCCGGGAGTTTCGGGGTGTGAGCAGTCCTGGAACCCGCGAGAGAGAATCCGACGTCGGTGAGGCCCCGGCAAAGAGAGTGATGGTATCTTTGGCACCCAACACCCATGATACAATCTAACACACAGGGCATGGCAAATAATTGGTTTAGGTGGGATCCCGACGCTCCGGGTCCCCTCTACGTGAGATACACTAGCCCCGGTGTAGAAAAAGACGGAACCGGCGTCTAGCCCCCTCTGCGTGAGCCGGAAGTGGGTAGCAAAGTGGAACTAGTTGCTTGGTTGTGTCATGTTAGGCCCAAGGAACACCCTTGACAATGGTAGGGCCCACCTACTTGCAAGATCCCCCCCGTTACGTCAGATCCGGGAGTTTCGGGGTGTGAGCAGCCCTGGAACCCGCGAGAGAGAATCCGACGTCGGTGAGGCCCCGGCACAGAGAGTGATGGTATCTTTGGCACCCAACACCCATGATACAATCTAACACACATGGCATGGAAAAGCATTGGTTTAGGTGGGATACCGACGCTCCGGATCCCCTCTACGTGAGATACACTGGCCCCGGTGTAGAAAAAGACGGAACCGGCGTCTAGCCCCCTCTGCGTGAGCCGGAAGTGGGTAGCAAAGTGGAACTAGTTGCTTGGTTGTGTCATGTTAGGCCCAAGGAACACCCTTGACAATGGTAGGGCCCACCTACTTGCAAGATTCCCACCGTTACGTCAGATCCGGGAGTTTCGGGGTGTGAGCAGTCCTGGAACCCGCGAGAGAGAATCCGACGTCGGTGAGGCCCCGACACAGAGAGTGATGGTATCTTTGGCACCCAACACCCATGATACAGTCTAACACACATGGCATGGCAAATAATTGGTTTAGGTGGGATCCCGACGCTCCGGGTCCCCTCTCCGGAGATACACTAGCCCCGGTGTAGAAAAAGACGGAACCGGCGTCTAGCCCCCTCTGCGTGAGCCGGAAGTGGGTAGCAAAGTGGAACTAGTTGCTTGGTTGTGTCATGTTAGGACCAAGGAACACCCTTGACAATGGTAGGGCCCACCTACTTGCAAGATTCCCCCCGTTACGTCAGATCCGGGAGTTTCGGGGTGTGAGCAGTCCTGGAACCCGCGAGAGAGAATCCGACGTCGGTGAGGCCCCGGCAAAGAGAGTGATGGTATCTTTGGCACCCAACACCCATGATACAATCTAACACACATGTCATGGCAAATAATTGGTTTAGGTGGGATCCCGACGCTCCGGGTCCCCTCTACGTGAGATACACTAGCCCCGGTGTAGAAAAAGACGGAACCGGCGTCTAGCCCCCTCTGCGTGAGCCGGAAGTGGGTAGCAAAGTGGAACTAGTTGCTTGGTTGTGTCATGTTAGGCCCAAGGAACACCCTTGACAATGGTAGGGCCCACCTACTTGCAATATTCCCCCCGTTACGTCAGATCCGGGAGTTTCAGGGTGTGAGCAGCCCTGGAACCCGCGAGAGAGAATCCGACGTCGGTGAGGCCCCGGCACAGAGAGTGATGGTATCTTTGGCACCCAACACCCATGATACAATCTAACACACATGGCATGGCAAAGCATTGGTTTAGGTGGGATACCGACGCTCCGGATCCCCTCTACGTGAGATACACTGGCCCCGGTGTGGAAAAAGACGGAACCGGCGTCTAGCCCCCTCTGCGTGAGCCGGAAGTGGGTAGCAAAGTGGAACTAGTTGCTTGGTTGTGTCATGTTAGGCCCAAGGAACACCCTTGACAATGGTAGGGCCCACCTACTTGCAAGATTCCCCCCGTTACGTCAGATCCGGGAGTTTCGGGGTGTGAGCAGTCCTGGAACCCGCGAGAGAGAATCCGACGTCGGTGAGGCCCCGGCACAGAGAGTGATGCTATCTTTGGCACCCAACACCCATGATAAAATCTAACACACATGTCATGGCAAATAATTGGTTTAGGTGGGATCCCGACGCTCCGGGTCCCCTCTCCGGAGATACACTAGCCCCGGTGTAGAAAAAGACGGAACCGGCGTCTAGCCCCCTCTGCGTGAGCCGGAAGTGGGTAGCAAAGTGGAACTAGTTGCTTGGTTGTGTCATGTTAGGCCCAAGGAACACCCTTGACAATGTTAGGGCCCACCTACTTGCAAGATTCCCCCCGTTACGTCAGATCCGGGAGTTTCGGGGTGTGAGCAGTCCTGGAACCCGCGAGAGAGAATCCGACGTCGGTGAGGCCCCGGCACAGAGAGTGATGCTATCTTTGGCACCCAACACCCATGATACAATCTAACACACATGGCATGGGAAATAATTGGTTTAGGTGGGATCCCGACGCTCCGGATCCCCTCTACGTGAGATACACTAGCCCCGGTGTAGAAAAAGACGGAACCGGCGTCCAGCCCCCTCTGCGTGAGCCGGAAGTGGGTAGCAAAGTGGAACTAGTTGCTTGGTTGTGTCATGTTAGGCCCAAGGAACACCCTTGACAATGGTAGGGACCACCTACTTGCAAGATTCCCCCCGTTACGTCAGATCCGGGAGTTTCGGGGTGTGAGCAGTCCTGGAACCCGCGAGAGAGAATCCGACGTCGGTGAGGCCCCGGCACAGAGAGTGATGCTATCTTTGGCACCCAACACCCATGATAAAATCTAACACACATGTCATGGCAAATAATTGGTTTAGGTGGGATCCCGACGCTCCGGGTCCCCTCTCCGGAGATACACTGGCCCCGGTGTAGAAATAGACGGAACCGGCGTCCAGCCCCCTCTGCGTGAGCCGGAAGTGGGTAGCAAAGTGGAACTAGTTGCTTGGTTGTGTCATGTTAGGCCCAAGGAACACCCTTGACAATGTTAGGGCCCACCTACTTGCAAGATTCCCCCCGTTACGTCAGATCCGGGAGTTTCGGGGTGTGAGCAGTCCTGGAACCCGCGAGAGAGAATCCGACGTCGGTGAGGCCCCGGCACAGAGAGTGATGCTATCTTTGGCACCCAACACCCATGATACAATCTAACACACATGGAATGGCAAATAATTGGTTTAGGTGGGTTCCCGACGCTCCGGATCCCCTCTACGTGAGATACACTAGCCCCGGTGTAGAAAAGGACGGAACCGGCGTCCAGCCCCCTCTGCGTGAGCCGGAAGTGGGTAGCAAAGTGGAACTAGTTGCTTGGTTGTGTCATGTTAGGCCCAAGGAACACCCTTTACAATGGTAGGGCCCACCTACTTGCAAGATTCCCCCCGTTACGTCAGATCCGGGAGTTTCGGGGTGTGAGCAGTCCTGGAACCCGCGAGAGAGAATCCGACGTCGGTGAGGCCCCGGCACAGAGAGTGATGCTATCTTTGGCACCCAACACCCATGATACAATCTAACACACATGGCATGGAAAATAATTGGTTTAGGTGGGATCCCGACGCTCCGGATCCCCTCTACGTGAGATACACTAGCCCCGGTGTAGAAAAAGACGGAACCGGCGTCCAGCCCCCTCTGCGTGAGCCGGAAGTGGGTAGAAAAGTGGAACTAGTTGCTTGGTTGTGTCATTTTAGGCCCAAGGAACACCCTTGACAATGGTAGGGCCCACCTACTTGCAAGATCCCCCCCGTTACGTCAGCTCCGGGAGTTTCGGGGTGTGAGCAGTCCTGGAACCCGCGAGAGAGAATCCGACGTCGGTGAGGCCCCGGCACAGAGAGTGATGGTATCTTTGGCACCCAACACCCATGATACAATCTAACACACATGTCATGGCAAAACATTGGTTTAGGTGGGATACCGACGCTCCGGATCCCCTCTACGTGAGATACACTAGCCCCGGTGTAGAAAAAGACGGAACCGGCGTCTAGCCCCCTCTGCGTGAGCCGGAAGTGGGTAGCAAAGTGGAACTAGTTGCTTGGTTGTGTCATGTTAGGCCCAAGGAACACCCTTGACAATGGTAGGGCCCACCTACTTGCAAGATTCCCACCGTTACGTCAGATCCGGGAGTTTCGGGGTGTGAGCAGTCCTGGAACCCGCGAGAGAGAATCCGACGTCGGTGAGGCCCCGGCAAAGAGAGTGATGGTATCTTTGGCACCCAACACCCATGATACAATCTAACACACATGTCATGGCAAATAATTGGTTTAGGTGGGATCCCGACGCTCTGGGTCCCCTCTACGTGAGATACACTAGCCCCGGTGTAGAAAAAGACGGAACCGACGTCTAGCCCCCTCTGCGTGAGCCGGAAGTGGGTAGCAAAGTGGAACTAGTTGCTTGGTTGTGTCATGTTAGGCCCAAGGAACACCCTTGACAATGGTAGGGCCCACCTACTTGCAAGATTCCCCCCGTTACGTCAGATCCGGGAGTTTCGGGGTGTGAGCAGCCCTGGAACCCGCGAGAGAGAATCCGACGTCGGTGAGGCCCCGGCACAGAGAGTGATGCTATCTTTGGCACCCAACACCCATGATACAATCTAACACACATGGCATGGCAAAGCATTGGTTTAGGTGGGATACCGACGCTCCGGATCCCCTCTACGTGAGATACACTGGCCCCGGTGTAGAAAAAGACGGAACCGGCGTCTAGCCCCCTCTGCGTGAGCCGGAAGTGGGTAGCAAAGTGGAACTAGTTGCTTGGTTGTGTCATGTTAGGCCCAAGGAACACCCTTGACAATGGTAGGGCCCACCTACTTGCAAGATTCCCCCCGTTACGTCAGATCCGGGAGTTTCGGGGTGTGAGCAGTCCTGGAACCCGCGAGAGAGAATCCGATGTCGGTGAGGCCCCGGCACAGAGAGTGATGCTATCTTTGGCACCCAACACCCATGATACAATCTAACACACATGTCATGGCAAATAATTGGTTTAGGTGGGATCCCGACGCTCCGGGTCCCATCTCCGGAGATACACTAGCCCCGGTGTAGAAAAAGACGGAACCGGCGTCTAGCCCCCTCTGCGTGAGCCGGAAGTGGGTAGCAAAGTGGAACTAGTTGCTTGGTTGTGTCATGTTAGGCCCAAGGAACACCCTTGACAATGGTAGGGCCCACCTACTTGCAAGATTCCCCCCGTTACGTCAGATCCGGGAGTTTCGGGGTGTGAGCAGTCCTGGAACCCGCGAGAGAGAATCCGACGTCGGT